>ML825919.1:38987-49930 GCA_009831015.1 Picea engelmannii | reverse complement strand
AATTTTTCAATACTTCCATGATCTCCCCTTTTAAATCCTCCATCATCTCTTGTAGTTCACCTTTTGTTACTATATTCTTTTGTAAATCATTTATGTCCCTACGCATTTCTTCTCCTTCATCAAGAGTCCAAGTAGGATTGTCTAGAGGATTATTTGGTGTATAAGTTCCCTTTTTCGGTGGCATGTTGGCCAAGTATCACTTTTGAACCTTGATTTTGAGGTGGTTTTGCTAGAAAATATTTCTTCTATTGTATCTCCCAAGTTTCAGCCCTTCTGGGTATGAAACTTTTTTTATGTAGTTCTCTAATATTTCTTCCTTGCAATGCCATAGGTCTGATCAAAATTGGATGTACCAAGTGGAATTTAAGGTAACTTCCCCACAACTTGTCGATTTTTGGCCTTTCCAAAAGATCTCACTTGTATAGCGTGCCCAGAAAAAAATAATTGATATAAAATTCTAAAACTCGCACCATAAATACTACAGACTATCCATGATCCAATGAAATCAGTCCCACTCAATTTGGATACTCTAGGAAGAAGTTATGATTGTTTTACCTGGAACGCATTCTTGAGACTAGTCAATAGGACTAGTCAGATACCCTATCTTACACAAGGTGTATCTACAAATTTAAGATGACCTAGAAGATGAAATTTTTACCAAAGATACTTTACTAATTTCTGTAAATATCCTCCAGATTTCAGGGTCTGAAACATTACAAAAAACAAATTATAGAGAAAATTCCATAATGACTCAGTTCAGGATGATTCCAGAACCCTATCTTGTACAGGATGTATCTCTGAAATTATAAGGCGACAGGAGATAAATTTTGAACCCAACGTACCTTGATCCGTATAATAAATATCCTCCAATCCATTCCTTCTGAAACATTGTAGAAAATAATTTATAGCAAAAATTCCAAGGTGTCTCCGATGTAGCAGCGAAACCCCAAGACCTTCATCTCTGATACCATATGTTAAGAACCAAATATCAATATAGCATAGAAAAACCTCAGAAAAGGTACTCAACACCTTGAAAAGGAGATAATTTCAGATAATAAGCCTCTTCAAGGGGGAAACCTCCTTTTACCCCACTTAAATGTTCAAGTACAAGATGATTCAAAATGAAAATGTCTCCTTGGTATATATAGGAGACTAGGAGGTATAATTACAACTAATGGCCATAAGCCGACATAAATAAAATAACATTACTAATATAATATGCCCCAATTAAGGGGTAATGAGCCAATATTATGGCTTAACAACAATTCAGGTTGGAAGATCAGTTTCAGGAAGATTTCAGACAGGGGGAGTATCCCCAAGGATAGTTCAGTTAGGGGGAGAATCCCTAGATGGAAAGATACCCTTTTCCATTGATTTCAAAGGGGGAGAGATAGAAACATTGATGAGGAGTATAAGAATGAATTTTATCATGACTAAGTGTTTCCATCAATGTTGGTGTTGCCATCAATTCCAAAGGGAGAGATTGTCAGACAGTTGTCTTAGGTTGATGGATAATTCGTATGGATTGTTGGTTTTCATTGATTTCAACCATTGGATATTTATATTGTAGATTGATTTCAACCCTTAACCCTTAGTGATTGATGTAAACCCTTGGAGAAATTCCGGTAGCGAATTCCAGTAGCACCTAGGTTTGGGTAATGGACCCAAGTTTGTTTGATGGATAATGGTATGAGTTTTCATATATTTGMAGGAAAGACTATTCTAGATGGATAGTACATGTCATTCCATTTCCATTGGTATGTGGAATGTCACATAACTCCTCACAGTTAAAGAGTTATGACCATGTGAAGTTGGAGAACCCTCRTGAGTCATCTAGAAGCCCCAAAAGGTCAAAGTAGTCAAAGTGATTTAAGATATTTTAGAAGGTAAATAATAAAGTGAAGTGATGAGTGTACTATAAGTAAAAGTGAATACAAAATAAATTATTTAAATAATAAATTTAATGGAGAAATTAGAAGTGGGTTAACCCTAAAATAAGGAAAGTGGGTTAAGATGGTTAAAAGGTAACCCCTTGAGGAAGCTACATGAAAGTATAAATAAGACACAAGACTCTCTAATTTTAAACACACTTGAGCATATTGAATATCTATAGGTGACTGAGGTAACCAAMGGATATCTAAGCCAAATTTCAAAGGGAAGGTGAAGTAAAGAAGGACAAAATTCAAGGGAGGATAAATTATTTTGATGATGCTTTCTAAGATCCATRCAACAAATATTTTGTGTGGGGCACGCTCTACAAGTTTTCTCTCTAGAATAAGCCAGAATTCAACAAGGTATGCCATTTWTTCTATAATTCATTTTCTGAGAGGTTCCAAGTAGTGCAACCTTAAGGAATTGCATAAAAGACACTAAAGAACAGTGTGTATCATTTTCAKATCTTTATTCATTACAGRTACATAGTTATGATTATTGCAAGTTAGGGTYGTTGACTAATCCAAAACTAGTCATGGGAGACTAAAGTAAAATTTGATGAAAATTCTAGTATCTTGTAAAGGAAGGTTTGTAGGTATGTGATCATATACACCAGGTCTATCATAGAGTTACAAATTAGATTTGGATGAAGAAATTGATGAGGGATTTTGGTTGAGGTATGTTCCAGATACAAGTTGTTTGGTTGAGGTTGGTGCATGGTTGTTGCACATGTTTATGGTACAGATTGATTATAGGTTGAGGTATAGGTTGGTGCATGGTTGATTCACTTCTTTATGGTACAGGTTGATTACATGTTGATTGGTATAGGTTTGCAGTGGTATATATCATAGTGATAGTGTGACAATGGTTCCATCATTCTACTTCTACGTCAGGGTGGTTGGACGGGGCAAGGACAGGTGGTTGTAGCCACCTTTCGTTTGTAGCTAGAGAAAATAGGGGGTTGTAGCCTCATTCTGGTTGTGTCCAGAGAATTGGGGATTTGTAGCTTCCCTTAGGTTGTAGCCTGATAAACTAGGGGTTTGGAGCCTCTTTCCAGTTGCAGTTGGAAAACAAAGGAATTTGGTGCTTCCAGTGAATGTAATTCTTCAATACATATAAGAAAAATAATTATGTGGTTTTCTCCCACTTTGGGTTTCCACGTAAAAACATTGGTGTACTGTATATGTGTATGGTTTCTCATTTGTTCATTGTTTATTTATTCTGCAATTACTGATGATAATGCTACATTGATATTATATGGTCAAAAAGGATTAAATTTCTCTATTATTGATTCACCCCCCCTCTCAGTAATCCAACACATGGAGCCTCCAAGGCAGTCACAGTTGGCCTTGTTGAGAGAATTCAAGTTGTAGCATTCAAAAAAATTCATGTTTTTGAAGGCCAACATCTCTTAAAACCAAAGAGGCATTTGTAGGCTTCCACTTTTAGAGCTATCAATCATTCCTGAGACAAAGTTCAACATAAATATTTGGAGCCACTCAAAGTTGGGTACATATAATCTACATTGGAAATTGTGCTTGTGAAGAGGAAATATATACATTTGTTTTAAAATAGAAAGACAAACTGGTTATGTTAAATTTTCCAAGGAAGAAAATTTAGAAGAATTAAGATCAAAATAGAAAATATTAAAAGGGAAGATTGATTATATGAAATTCAAAATGATTGCAGTAGTCTTACACTCAATAAAAATATACAATGATTTTGGATGAACTAGCAGCCTCAAATGAATACAGAGTGAAGTTTGAGTAGTTGTGAAATATTAGGTGAATTGTTCATATCAAAGTCATCAACATACCACTATAAATACAATTTCTAGATTTCTAGGGCATGTTGCAAACACACTAAAAAATTGCCTAAGAAGAATGTAGATGTTGGAGAATATTTTTTTGTCCCACGTAGATGTTAAATGGATTCATGAAGTAGAAGAGATGAATTCTATAATTTTAGACCCAATATTAACCTGAAGTAGCACACATAAGACACATTACTCTTAAACAAAGGTGTTGGAGTTTGTGATGACTATTGTAGATGAATATAGTGGTTCTGATATGTGAAGTTGTAATATTTGTATATGTATCATTGTTGCATAAAGGTGGAACATCATATATAATCCCATATTTCCCAAGTGATTGACGCCTCAAAGATTTTTGTTTTTGGAGAATAGGGTATGACATTTGTCTCCATGGATGTCAATAAATTTGTATTCCTATTTATATTTTATTTGGAGCTACGCTATGTGGGAAAAAACCCAAAAAGGCAATGCCATATCAAACCCTAACAAAGCTTTAATGGTTACTGGTTTTTACAATCATTAAGTTCCTTTCTCTTAAAAACAATAAAACAACAAAATCAAAAGATCGAATCGAATCCCCACTATATTAGATCTATTGTACACATTTTTCCGTAATTTTATCCCTCTAGATTTCGAGATCTTGAAAAATAAGTGTCCAATATTAGAGCATGATTACACTCTCTAATCATATTCACAAGGTTCAAAAGGGAGATCAAATCTGAAGTCTTCATTAAATAAATCACTTTAAAATTTGGTTATCTATGTCGGGCCTTTATGTCTAGATTATCCCATCATAAACCTTGATTGTATGGAAAAAGGGTGTCAACAGAACTAGATCTGGACCTGCATTTTGATTGCTATTTCCAAATCCCCCATTCTCTAGAATAAGGTATTCATGCATGATAGAAATAATAAAAACCAGGAAACTCAATTTGAGACCCTAAACAAACAAATTAGCTACTCAAGAATTTTCTTATCATGCTAGTAACCAAAGAGAAAATAAGGAAAGGCATAAAACACGCTTTCAAATGCATTTTGTCACCAATTATGCACAAGTTGCTTAATAACAGTGGTTTGTTTGATCGGTTGTTTCCTTTTATGTAGAAAACTTCCTTCTCTTTCCCTCATTCTTGTTGGTTTAGTGTCAGTCAAGTTCAAATGTTCATAACACTGGAAATATTACCACCCATGGAAAGAAAACACTAACCAGGTGGGCCATGACATCCCTCTCTCTCATGTATCTTTGGTCATACATGCTCCCCTTAATAAGAAATAAATACTCTCACTAAACCAACTAGGAAAGAAAAGACATATTTAAATAAGAAATAAATTACAATCACACATAGTACATAGAGATTTTACCCTAGAAACCCAAAACTAGGAAAACCAAAATTCCTTGAGTATCTTGCTCCTTGTTGTCTTATTCATTCAATGAATAAATAGTTACATGACTAACCTTGGTCTACACCTAAGACACAATTGGCATCACACTCTCTTTATTTACACAAGAACAACCCTGCAGACAATTTAGCTTACATCAACATGACCAACAACCTCTAAAGATTGATATTCAACTAAATAAAATTACAACATGACTTATTTATATTATTTACAATATGAAAATCCATAAATCATGGTGCACAAGAATGATTATAGATTTGTGTAGATGATTGGCTACAAATCCCATGATTCTTGATATTATGTTACAATTGACTTAATTAGTTAGTTCACCAGTCGACCTCCAGTCAGTCTTTAGTCAGTTTCCACTAGACCTCTTCTCAGCCTCTTGCCAACTATCCTTTATATTTCGTATAAATTACTTCAACTTTCGACCTAACTCTCAACTCGACTTGACGTGTCAATCAACTTCTCTCCTATTCAATCCACCTCAACTAGATATTCAAATGATTGTTCTTCCATTGCAAAGAAAATAACATCCCAACATTCTCTTACTTGTTGTCTTATTTGCTGATACAGGAGAACATGAACATCTATTCACTGACCCAAGGAAGTAATTCACATTTCCTCTCTACACCAAGAGAACTTCATAGCACTCACAGACTTGGTCAAAGAGTCTAATATGTTTTCAAAAGTGTCTAGCTTCTCTAGTATCACCTTCTTTCTTTCCACCGTGTCTTTCACAAAATGGTATTGTACATCAATATGCTTGATCTAGGAATGGTATGTTAGGTTCTTTGCCAAAAGTATTGCACTTTTATTTTCACAATTTATCTTCATAGATCTCTGCTCAAACCTGATCCCTAAAACCAATTGATGAAGCTATACTACTTTTTTGCTTCCATGACTGGATACCATGTATTCAACTTTTGTTGTCGAAAAGGATACGACCATTTATCACTTACTCATCTAGTTGATTACTCTACCAAACATATTTAACACATATCCATTGGTTGACCTTCATTGATCCATAGCTTTATATCAGTTGGAATCGACAAAGCCATGTACATTTACTTCATTGTTAGCTTCTTATTTCCCTTGGTATCATATATCATAATCTTTTGTGCCACATGAATGCCTGAACACTCTCTTGATATTTTTCTAGTGCTCTTTCCCAAGTGTCGACATTTATCTTCTCAATACTCCCATTGCATGAGAAATGTCTAGTCAAGTAAATACCATCGCATACATCAACTTAACAATAGAACTAGCATAGGGAACATGTGCAATATCCTCTATCTCTTCATGTGTCTTTGGACATTTTTCAATAGTTAGATTTTCTCCCATAGGAATTGGTACCTTGACTGGTTTACAATTCTTCATGTTGAAACACTTCAAAATTATTTCAATATAATTCCTTTGATTCAACCAAATCTTTCTAAATTCCCGATCTCTCTTAATCTCCATTCCCATAATAAAGTTTGTTGCACTGAGATCCTTCATTTAGAACATGGAGGAAAATTTCTTCTTCACCTCCTTTATTACGTCCATGTTGTTTTTGAACAACAACATGTTGTTGACATACAAAGCTACAAATATGAAAAAAATTCCTTCTTCCTTGGAATATAAACAGTGATAATCCTTGCTTCTCACAAATCCCAAACTAAGAATGTAGGTATTAAACTTATAGTACCACATTATTGGTGATTGGTTTAAACCATAAAAGGATATTTTCAACTTTCACACTAGCTCTTTCTTACCGTTTACTACAAATCCTTCAGGTTGTTTCATATAGATTTATTCTTCTAGGTCCACGTGTAGGATTGTTTTCTTCTATTTCCATTCACTCTATTTCAATGTCAAATGCTACAGCCAAATACATTAGTTATCTAACGGAAGTAAATTTTTCAATGGAGGGGAAAATCTCACTAAAGTTGACTCCTTCGACCTAGGAATAACCTTTCTCTTTCAGTCAAGATTTGAATTTCTCAAATTGATCTACTACATTTAATTTTTTCTTGAACACCCACTTGCTACCAATGGGTTTCCTTAAATTAGGTAATTCGACCAGATCCCATGTCTCATTCTTGTACAAGGATTCCATTTCTTCAACCATGGCATCCTTCTAGAGTTTACTCTCTGTCAATTTGATTTCCTCCCTGACCAATATGGGCTCCTCGTTAGTGGCAGATAACACAATTTCATAATCCAAATCAGGCAGAATATACCTTTTAGATGGTTTTATTTCTCATTCAAAACTTCGTACAAACAGGGTTCGTTGTTCCATCTCTTCATCTAATCCATTCAACTCATTTGAATTATTTTCTTTGTTCCTCAATTCAAACACCATATTCTCTAGTTCATTTTCCATTTTAACCTTTCCATACTCAAAATTTCCACTGACTTCCCTGAATACCACATATCAACTGTACATGATTTTCCTTAAGATATGATCCTAGAGCTTATATCATTTCATTGCATCCTTGTACCCAATGAAAATACACCTTCCTTCTTGACCAACTTTCACCTCTTTTCCTTGGGAACATGCACAATTTTTTTGCAACCAAATACATTGAGATGTGAAAGAGAATAATTCTTATCAAACCATACATCATGTAGAGTTGATTCGACTAGCACCGATGAAGGATACCTATTTACCAAATATTTTGCAGTGTTGACTATCTCTGCCCAAATTTTTTGTGAGATCCATGCACCACTCAGCATGGTCATTTACTTTTCCATCAACATCCTTTTCATTCTATCAACAAATCCATTTTTCTATGGGGTATATGGTATGTATTTTTGGCATCCTATGCCACGCTGCTTGTAGAAATGCTCAAAAAAAATTCCACATAATTCACCGTCATTGTTAGTTGTCAACACCTTGATATTCTTATATGTCTAGTTTTCCACAAGATATTTAAACTCTTTGAATTGCTTGAAAACCTATGATTTCTTCCTCAAGAAATATGTCCATGCCATGTCTTCATGGAAAAATAGTCTATTAAGGAGACATAATATAGGGATCCACCAAGTGAAGGGACTGTTACAGGCCCAAACACATCACTATGTATCAATTCCATAATTCCCTTCACCTTTGTCTCTCCATATGGAAACCTAACCCGATTTTGTTTTCCATGTATGCAATTTTCACAAAACTCAACTTCCAAATTACAATTAGGAAATCCTTCAACCATACCTTTATTATGCATAGCTCAAAGTCCTTTTTCACCAATGTTTCCCATCCCCTAGTGCCATAACATGGTCATATCGACTTGATGAAGAATAGTCGATGAGTTTGTATCGACTCATCCTGAGTTAATTTGATTTGAGTTAAGGAATATAAGTGTTATTGCATTGAGTCAAGTATACATTCCCTAAAAACTTGTGTAGGGCTTCAATTTGAACTCCTTTCATTAAGACCATCGCACCTTTGACAATTTTTCATGTATCCTTCTAAAATAGAGTGTGCACACTTTCATTAATAATTTTGTTGACATATATTGGGTTTATTTCCAAACCAGGAATATGTAGAAAACCTAGAAGGGCTCTACTCCTCCCATATTGTAGTATCAATCAAAATCCTCCCCATCCAAAAATTTTGGTTTTCAATTTGTCCCCCAAGAACACATCTCCCCCTTCATATCTCTCATATTCAAAGAACCATTATGTGATATATGTGATATGAAAGGATGCTCATGAGTTGATCAACCAAACATATTGATCCAAAATTGTACCAACCTTCACCAGATACACATCGCCTCCTTTATCTGGAGTAGTCTTTCTCTCAGTCGATTGCTTCTTATGGGATCTCATACATAATGTTTTCACCTTTGAATTGCAGTCTTTATTGTAATAACCAACTTTACTACATTTCCATGCAATATCAATCGAACTCTTCCCATCCAACAATTTTGGTTTTTGATTCGTCCCCTAGGAATGCATATCCCCCTTCATATCTCTTATATTTTCATAACCATTATATGTGAGGTGTTGGGAAGGTAGGTTGGATAGATAACAATGAGAAGAGACAAGGCATAGAGATAAGGTGTGGGATCAAGAAGATCAATAGGATCAAGAAAGAAGAGAGAGGAAATAGAAGAATATGGGGGACATGAAGAAACATCTAGTGCAAAATCCAGGAAAATAAGTTGAGCTTGAGTTGTATCCATCTCATAATGAGTTATCGCCAATTGAGCATGAGTGGTAGCCAAATAATTATGAGTTGTAGAGAAAACCTGAGAAAAAGGGACCTAAATATGGAAAAGAGAAGAAAACTTCAAAATAATAAAAAGAAGTGAGAGAAGTGACGGTAGCAGAGAAAGAGGTGGAAGAGAAGCGGTAGAAGCAGAAGTAGAGAGGAATTTTTAGGAGTTATTGTGATTGTAGGATGTTATGTGTAAATAATCCAAGACTATAAGCAGAGGAATGTATATTGAACATCTATTGTAGCACATAGCGCAACCAAAATTCCATAAATATAATAAAGAAGCAAATCTTTTGTTGGGTAGCCCAAGAGGGGGTGAACCATGGTAACTTTATGTAAAATTATGTTGTGGAATGGTTATTCATGTATGTATTATGTTATTTACTTCCTTTACGATGGATGAATGCTTATATTTACTTATATGGTTGATAGATTCATGCACTGTAGATTTGATTGTATGTTTAAACCACTAATTGACAAGAATATAGATTAATATGCATACAGATTAAAGTAACAGAGTCAAGTTAACTAGGATCTAGTGTGTGAAAGGATATTTTAGGTATGACAGAGTGCACCTCCATTCATTCCCTCATCACTGCAGAATCTTGGTTCCTGCAATCCCCATAAAGATACCTCAGGTGAGACTTCTCTTGCTCATAGGTGATGTTGAAAGGGATGATATATGTAGCATTTTGTTGGACTAATTACCTTGAACCCAGGGTTTTGAACCTTCAAGTGCGCATTTTCCAACAAATGGTTTCGTTGTCGAGACCCAAAATCTAAAAGTGAGGGAATGTTTTGGAGACTAACGAGGAAAGAGATAACAGAATGGTTGGAGCTAAAAGAGAAATAATTTGTGCAGAAGGAGAATATAAACCCTCACTTAAAGAATAAGCAATGGCTTCAAAGGTATGTGTATACAGACTTGCATGACGTCTTTTTTGGTGAATTTTCTAATATTTTAGCAGAATGACTAGAAAGATTTATGGAAAAGACTAGTAAACATAGACTAGCTATGCCAAAGAACTGGACTCATGAACTAGTGAGACAAGTGGATGCAGTAGACAATAGGACATCCCGCATAGTGGAATTTTGGCTGGAAAGTATCTTTGGAGGATACGTAACACAATTTTCCATAGACTATACCTAGGATTACATTGGTGCAAAATGAGACTTCTTTAAATGTCTGCAAGGAAGATTCATAAATTCGTTAGCTACCTGGATAAAAATGTTGTTATGTGAGAAAGAAGTGACGATGTTGGAGTCAGATAGATAAATAAATTACACATAGATGGATTGGGGCTTGTTGAGAAGGATCTGAACTAAGGGTAGGAAAATGGATAGAGGAAAGGGAGACTGAGAATGAAAGAGAAAGAAGAAGGGATATCACAAGGAGAAGACAAATTTGGATTTATTCATAGTGGGAAAAGGTACAAGAAGTTGACAACTACAGTTGGGAAGAGAGAGAAGTTCAATGACTACCTAGAACACTTAGAAGACATCCATATCATACAATTATAATAGACAGAAGGAGAAGAGGAAGATATCTA
This sequence comes from Picea engelmannii, assembly GCA_009831015.1. Classification (NCBI taxonomy): domain Eukaryota; kingdom Viridiplantae; phylum Streptophyta; class Pinopsida; order Pinales; family Pinaceae; genus Picea; species Picea engelmannii. The sequence continues at coordinate 39,030 of ML825919.1, read as the reverse complement.
GTTTAGTGCATTCATAGAAGAACTAGTAAGTCATTTCTGAGTC
>ML825919.1:6660-17977 GCA_009831015.1 Picea engelmannii | reverse complement strand
ATATATATATATATATATATATATATATATATATATATATATATATATATTTGAACTGTACATAAAAAAATTAATTCCCCCCCTGGGGCCACTGCCTTTTTTAATGCCATAACTTCACCATACGGAGGTGGAATTTCACCCATAAATAGTAAAAATGACCGGGGCGACATCAGGAATGTAGCCATGGAATTCACCTCCACAAATTCATCCCAAAATTTCAATGGTGCATCCCAGAGTCACAGGGACTCAATATTGTCCCAAAACACACACGTCAGAAGGAGGCCTAAGTAGGGCCCCCTTCGAGGCCAAATTGGGTCTAACAAGGAAAATCCATTTCGACTACATGTATGGAGGCCTTTAGCAGCCTATCAATTATGGTGTCCAACACAGAATTTTTCCATATTTTCACATTTTTTTTGTTGATCAGTGTTTGGACCAGCTCCTTCTCGCGTACCTTTTTGGGGTCATATCTTGCTCATCCAGAGACAGATTTGCATCAAACGAAAAGCAGTGGAAAGGTAGTGAATAGAGATACAACATGGGAACAAAAAAAATCATTTTTGTGGTTTTTTGGTAGAAGGTAAAATCATCCCAAGGTTTAGGCCCAGGTGGTCCCTTCATCGAAAAAGGCCCAAATCAAAGCCATGCTTCAGTCATGTCATAGGGAAACTTATAGGAAACAAGGGGGGGTATAATCAGGTCTTAAAAGTGCATGAAAAACGGGCATTTCCTTACATAAAATGACAAAATTCCAAAGGCCCCTTGCCCTCCTAAGCAGCTCTTCAATTTCCCCACACCTTCGAGCTTCATCCTGGTGAATCTGGCAGCCATGGATGGTCGGGAACTATCCTAAGTCACCTCATCTATAGCTGCAAAACATGGAAGAAATCAAAGATTCTTTGGGATGGCACAAACACCAAAGCAAATGATGATGTGGCATACTATTTTTTGTCATTTTATGAAAATGACTTTTTGTAATAGTTTAGTCTCTCATGATTTACTTTTCGCATGTAAACTTTGAAAATAAAGTGTCAAATAAGATTTGATTTGATTCCCTTTGGATAAGATTTCATTTTTTAGGTTAAGTTTACTTTTTGGTAAAAAGACAAAAACACTTGAGGGTTGGTCCACTTGTCACTTTTCCAAAAGTGACAAGTGTTTTGTGACCTATCCCTAAGCCTTCACCTCTTCTTTATAAATAAGAGGGATGGCATTGTACAAAAGGGAGGCGGATGAATATAGTAACAAAGCTCTGCTGAAATTTTCCAAAGTTCTTTGTGTGTGTGATACTTGTTAAATTTTAGTTGTTGGACATGTCACTTGTTGATTAAGGGTTGAGGGGTAGAAGTAAATACTTGTTATGTTCGCTATCTCCATGAGGGATTGGTTAGCTAGGTGTTTGTTGTTGCTTCCTTGGGTTTAACTTGCTTTCATTTTCTAACATCTTTGTTTAACTTGTTTGACGTGTTTTAGTGCATATTTTTTGAAGTGTTCAGTTGTATTCAGCCTTAGCTACTGGTTGGGAGTCCTAGGGCCCTTTAGGAAAACTGTTAAATAAACATCTTAGTTGGTTTTTCATGTTTTCTTGCTTCTTTATCTCTTTCATGTAAATTTTTGTTATGATTTCTGGTTACTAACCTTGTTGCCCCAAACAGGAAAATTGACCATTTTGGTCAATCCCCCCCCCGGAGACAACCATCTTAGTAGGTTGTTATTTATATTTTATGTGTAAATTTATGTTTCATTTATTTCAGTTTTTTCATATATAATCACTAAAATTTCGTTGTTTTCTTGCAAGGATACAATCCGGTCACCTATTCTGCTTCTCCTAAGTTGTTGGGGACCATCTAAAGACATGTTTGAGGCAAAGGGACCAATAGGACAACGAAGAAAAAAAATCAAATCTAATTGATAAATCCACCCAATCACTCTCATTTTCACCTTAAATTCACTTGCACTCATTCCAAAAATTTTGGCACATGTACCCATGTCGATATGCATTGCTTGTGTAGATAGTTTGAGTAGTTTGCTTATAAATTTTTGTTTATAAAATCTGATTTGTAATTTCATAAATAATCATCCCTATTTCGAATTCCAATAAGTAAACTTCCAATCCCCATACAAGGATTCAGTTGGAGCTTTCATGCATATGGTGGTCTTGCCGCTTACAAAGAGCCTCAACCCATTCATTTGGGTTGAATGGTATAATTGTTTACTTGTAATTAGTTAATTTTGTTATTTTCATCGTATATTTTCTCGTACACTAATCTTCAGGTGGCTTCCTCAAAAGGGGCCACGCAAAAATCAACAAGATATAAACACTCAGAAAACCACAAAATACTTGAAAACAAAGTAGGGGTCTGCCACATACACATTCAAAACAAAACCTATACTATTTAGCTATACAATTATTTACTTACTTTTGTATAAATCTTGAGATGGGTTTAAATTTATTGACCAGGAGGCATGCTTGTGAAAGAGAGATGTGACCTCGCCACGTTGATGACCTGGTCCTTTATTTCAAGCAATTTCAATTTCATAGAATACTACGTGTCAAATCCAGGGAGTCTTCATCAAGAGCCCCTCGAAAGTTGTCTAGTTAGTATAAATTGAGTGGTCTTTCCTTAGTACCACACGGTCAAGGAGTTGAATAGCTCGTCTTGGTTGGGATACTACACTTCTTGGGTAAGCTCAACTAAAACTCCCTTTAGGAAGGTCCTGGGCCTCTTCCTTTTTGCAAGTATCCTTCTTCCATCCAAGCGGCTTTAATAGCCCAAAAACGTGAGTGACGAGAAGTTCTAATCCCCGCTTCTCTGAACTAAATGGGGCACTCTTTAACCTAACCACCCTGGTCTTCTAAGACTACTCTTCTTATACTGGTTGGAATAGTTCCAAAATGTGTTTCCCTAATCGAGATAACTTTTAAAATGGTGTGATGGCCAACTCATGTGATAATAACTGAAAATTTACAATAAAATACATTTAAAGTCGAACCTTTTGTCAGTCCACCCTTCATCCACGGATAATTTATGTTTTAAATACTCTCCCAAACATAGTTGTAACAACTTGTAAAAAGGGTATACATCTTCATTTACACCCCCCCTTTTGATTTGACAATCTTTCAGGATCACTTCTTGGGTCACCCGGGGGGGTACCAAGCCATTCTGGGCTTGTTTCCCTGACTTAAAAGATTTGAACAACTTGTTGTTCTCAATTTATAGTCATCTAAAAATACTTGGTTGTAGCTTTTAATCTCGCTTTTCACCCGTATTTTTCACTCTTTCCTCTTAAGGAATCCACCGGTCTATTTTCTAGGGCTCTGGTTTACCCCGAGAACCCATTCTGGGCCATTTTCCAAGGATTTAAGGGAGCGAACAACTCGTTGTTATCTTTATTTAGTTTTCTGTCCTAAAAATCAACGAGCTTATTTTCATCCCACTGTCCATAATTTTCACCCTCCAGGCCATTTTGACCATCCTGGAAGCTGAGGGAGGACAACACCCAGGGTGGGTGGTCCTAAGAAAGACTTCATGTAATTATTTCACCTCTCCTTTTTCCCCTTCTTTACCGCCTCAGAAGAAGGACCATCTGAGGTGGGGGTAGTCTCTTCCTTGTGCCAGGTTACCAAAGAGGTTGTAATTAGATTCACAGTCGGATAGGTTGGATTTGTCGCAATAGACATATTTTGCTTATAACATGTCCCTTTTATGGAGACCATACTGGGGAGCTTACAAATCTCTTTAGTTTTTATTGTATCCCAAACTTGTATTGAGAATTGGACCCAAATTATTTGGGTTTTTTTTCCCAGACCTGTTGACATAATTTTGTAGCAAGGTCTTTCAGTGATCCTTTGGATTTTCTTTGTTACTTGTCGTAGTTCAGTTCCCTTACACTTACGTTGCATCTGGGAGTCATAAATACCATCGATTTTTCATTTTCTCTTACCTTGTCAATTTTCAGTCCCACTTGTTCGAACTCACGTGAGAAGTTATAAATCTTTCATACTTTTCCTTCCACTTTGAGATGAACGAAAAACAAGCTTCGTTTAAGTTGGGTTATTTTAACATCATGTAAAAAAGAGTAGGATTGTTGGTTTGATACATCTCTTGTACTTAAAGTACTTACCTAATCCCCTAGAAAGCTGGCAGGGCATAAATATCCTAAGACTAGGGAAACAATGTCCCCCAGGAATACAAGAAGTCGAAGTTCACGAAAGAAAATAAGTAGCGAGACACATACATCTGGGAAACCAGAGAAACTCGTTACACTTGTCATGTGAGCTAATTCACCCTCTTCCTCTTCTCCTTTTCAAATCCCCCTACTAAAGAAATATTTATTCAATCTGTTAGCACCAGAAGTCACCTTTGGATTGTTGCATAGGTAAGCATGATACCCATCAGTGTTTATTGGTTTTTGGTTTAAATGGTTGGAGGTCAATGGAAAAAACTCAGCACTAGAATGATGTTACAACACAGAACTGGACAAGAAATGCATAGGGAAGTGAGGGCCACATTAACTTCAGCCAGTGAGTTGAGTTTTAAGGCAAGCAGAGGGAAGACTTGGTGAGAAGACAAATGAAACTGCTATGGGCATCCAGCTTTCCAGCAGCTTCGAGGGGAAAAACATAGGCTCGATGATGTTCTCAAAACCAAATTTCAAACATTGAAATGTGTCTACAAAGGACATAGTTACCGTTGTAGTATGATCAAACCTCCATCATCCTGCAACTGCAATAGCTCGACTGGATCCTCCAATTCCAAGACATTTAGTGCGAGAGGAAAAAAGATAACAAGGGGAGCCAATTAAAACTAGTCATTATTCTAGTGTAATGAAACCTACACTTCAACAACATAACAACCCTCGACTAGATCCTCCAATTCCGAGTGTCTTAACACAGTGTTTACAGAGAGATGGAAAGAAGTTGACTTCTATTAACTGAAAGTCTCAAATCGATTACATAACCAGGCACAACTCTGGTGTTAAAACATATTACAAAATGGGAGCTCTGCTCAACCAAAGACAACTTTACAAAATATCAAAATTGAGTATAAATACTCGAAACTTCTCATGGCCCTCAAGGATACGATTGGACCACTGCATTCAAATCTTTGTGTTTCCTCTTTCTCCTATCAGACTGCACATGTTTTCCTCTGTCAGACATGAAATTAAAACATTATGGACTTTGCTGGAAAACCCAGTTACAAAGGAGCTCTGGGATATCACCCAGCCGCCACGACCATCCTTTCTTGCTTTCCATTAATGGGGTGAAACAAGGGTTCAATCACCACCCCCTATTTACATTAATTTCCTTCATTGGGATTAGGGCGAGTTCTGACATCCATGAATTCCCCAAGTGGTGCCCTAACTTCTTCAAATCAATATCGGCACTTCGAGCCCTGCTGCTCTTCTTCTGCAATCAATACATGTGCTTTCGACCCTTTGGCGTAACTCCTTTCCATCGTTCCACATGACCTTGGGCCATGAACCTGTGCTTATCCCTTATAACATTTTGGGACTTCGCATATAGGGAATTCTCACTCCCCTTGATTCACAACATCGCGATGCCCGAAATCGCAAAATGGTCATATCCAGACCGACGGTTGGATCTGCTCTAAAATTGATGGCCAAGATTTCTTCCCCGAAGACCCCACATCACCGGCTCTATGCGACAGGTGCTAATCTTCTTCCCGGACCTACACACCCGCACACCATAGGGCCACGGGCTATGACCATGTGCCCAACATTTGAGCGCTTCACGATTTCGTGTGTCGGGAGTTTGCGCTGTGCTCCATGCTCGAACCTATTATATGAGAAATCACGATTTCGCATTATCTACTGCGACGTGCCCCTCTTCTTTAGATGGCCCAGATCAAATTGTCATTGTGGGACCACATACCATCGACACTCTTAGGAAGACTTTTCTTTGCCCTGGATCCTGCGCCACGCGTCTCCTGGAATGGAAGACCCTGATTATTTCGCGATTTCTCATGTCACGAGTTTTCAAGACTCGCCCTTCTACTTTCCTGACTCACGAAATCGTGAAAAGATGACCCAACGGTCCAGATATATACCTTGATCAACGGCTGCGATGTTTTCACAATTTCACGTTTCGGGAGTCTCTGATGTGATTGACTCTCTACCTCCCGATTCACAAAATTGCGACTATGTTGATCATGCGCCACATGTCCCTCTGAAATGAACGGCCCAGATCTCACGATTTCGGGCCTTGGTCTAATGCTAAACTTTGTGCAACTCTATAATCCTGATCGTCCGATGGTCATCGATCTAATTTATCTGATGGATCCGATGACTGAGACTGAGCCTGTGCTTGATGGCTTTTTGTCGACTAGGTATGTGTGCACCTTTGCATAATCATCCCCCGACTTTGGATAAAAATTCATATGGTCAGTTTTTAAACCCCTTTTCTCGCATTTGGTTACCCAATGGCCAAATTCAAAGGAAAAACATCCCCTTGCTAACATAATGCTCCATGGGGGATCGAGTCCTCCCTGCGAGGCTCTAAGATCTCCTTTTGTAGTTCCAGACACCTTTTGTTGGGCTATGGAGTCAATCTCAAAACACACTGTTGAAAATACAGGCCGAAAGTAAAAACAAAAATAAACACACATGCTCGAAGGAGCTTATTTATGTACAATCCTAAACTAATAAAATTATGCATAGTGTTAGGTGAATGCAAACTTCCACCATATCCAATCAAGCAACTTCCCAAATGGAAGATCCTTTACTCTGTCGGTGATCACTAGCAGTTGATGCAACCGTGACAGTGGAACGGTTACATCCTTTATCTTTCCTCCTAATGTTGAGGTCAGGATAAAGATGGGCGACTTCAAAACATGAAGGAAGTACAAATACATGTACGCCTTCATAGGCTCGTAGGCCAAATGGTGAACTCCCAAAAATTTGTAACAAGCGGCCATCCCTGTTACGCAACTTCTCACACATGGCTGAATCTCTCTGGTAGGTACAGGAGGGTGATCAATCGATACAGGATGACTGATCTCAGGTGATGGCTGCTCATTAATAGGTTCTGAATAGGAGATAAATTTCTCCTTCTGTTGCTCCTCTAGTTCTTCTGGTTCTTCTTCTTGGCTCTCCCAAGGGTCAGATTCATAATCATCATAAATAGGACCCGTGGAAAAACTCTTCTCTTCATCTTGCTGCTTAGTGTATTCGGTAGGTCTAGGATGGATGATTTCCTCAAGATAATCTTTCTTAGTGAACAGAGGATAAGGCCCAACAGTTTTTTCTTTGAAATCATGCCCATCCAGCTCAGAACTTGATTCATAATTGTCATATACAAGTTGGTCACTTCTCTGGTTGGTGAACTGTGATGTGGGGCTTTTCTTCTCTTCATATGAATAATCCTCAAAGCTAGGAACAACAAGCCAAAGTGGAATGATCTCCTGATCCTTCTTTTCAGTCCTAAATGTAAACACATCATGGGAAATCTCATGAAGAAAAAGAGAAGAATCCTCCTCCACAATGGCTCATTACTTTAAAACCAAGACAACAGGATTATGAGGGGCAGAAACTAATTTCTCTACCACCATGGAATCTTGAATACTACCCTTATCTGTAGGGCCACCAAGAACAATAGCTTCATGAACTGGAAAATCCTCTGTATTTTCTTCAAAAAGGCAGCAGTCATGATCTGCCTTCAACTCTTCTATCTCTATAGAGAGATATTCTACAAGCTCTATCAACTCGCCCAGAGCATCCTCCTCTCCATGGTCCTCACCCTCATATATTTCATAAGACATAGTCACATCTTGATCATGGCCTTCATATTCCTCACAACAATTATGATAGATTAACTCAGAGGAATAATGCCTTTGGCAATGCCTACTGAAGGCTGCATGAAACTCTCTCAGGGAGGAGATGCTAGCAGGGGGTAAAGAATGATACCATTCATGAGAATCCTATGTTAATGAGAACATGAACATTTTTAATAATACATCCTCGTGATGTATATCCCATTGATGCATGAGTTCATGAAACTCACAGAGATGTTGAGTAGGGTTGTCCTCCACATTCCCTCTAAATATGGGCAAATAATTACCCCATTCATCCACAGTAGGGTCAACATTAGGAAAACCAGGAACAACAAAAAAATTAAAAGGAGCAAACCTCTAAGCTAGGATTTTTTCCATTTCGAACCAGTGGAGTCGCCAAACGATCCCTCAACCATGGAGTCGCCAGGTGAATGATATGAAGAATGAGTGTGTCTGGCCTTTGTTCACCATCAAAGGCTAAATCTTATCGATGTTGTTCCCCAGATAACTTTTCAAGGTAAGAAGGAAGTTGTTGAAAACCTTCTCGAGAAATATCCTCTCGGTCATCTTCCAGGTGTGCTAGAAGTAGTCACACTAAAACAGTGGAGTGGAAATAGTGGAGTCACCATAGTGGAGTCGCCAGGTGAACAGTTGCAATCTTTGAAGTACTAAGTTTTGATTCACCTTCAGAACTAGTAAGCTTTGTTGTTAAATCCCAGGGAAAATCTTCAATTTTTTCCTAGACAACGGTGCCAGAAATGTTAGCACCAGAATTCACCTCTGGATTGCTACAGAGGTAAGCCTAATACCCATCAGTGTTTATTGGTTGTTGGTTTAAATGGTTGGAGGTCAATGGAAAAAACTCAGCACTAGAATGATGTTAAAACACAGAACCGGACAAGAAATGCACAGGGAAGTGAGAGCCACATTAACTTCAGCTAGTGAGTTGAGTTTTAAGGTGAGCAGATGGAAGACTTGGTGAGAAGACAAACGAAACTGCAATGGGCATCGGACTTTCTAGCAACTTCGAGGGGAAAAACTCAGGCTCGATGATGTTCTCGAAACCAAATTTCAGACACTGAAATGTGTCTACAAAGGACATAGTTACAACTGCAGTATGATCAAACCTCCATCATCCTTCAACTGTAATATATCGATTGGATCCTCCAATTCTAAGCCATTCAGTGCAAGAGGGAAAAAGATAACAAGGGGAGCCGATTAAAATTGGTCACTATGCTAGTGTAATCAAACCTATACTTCAACAACATAACAACCCTCGACTGGATCCTCCAATTCCGAGTGTCTTAACACAGTGTTTACAGAGAGATGGAAAGAAGCTGACTTTTATTAACTAAAAGTCTCAAATTGATTACATAATCAAGAACAACTCTGGTGTTAAAACATATTACAAAATGGGAGCTTTTCTCAACCAAAGATGACCTTACAAAATATCAAAATTGAGTATAAATACTCGGAACTGCTCATGGCCCTCAGGGATACGATCGGACCACTGCATTCAAAGCTTTGTGTTTCCTCCTTCTCTTGTCAGACTACACATGTTTTCCTCTGTCGGATGTGAAATTAAAACAATATGGACTTTGTAGGAAAACCCACTTACAAAGGAGCTCTGGGCTATCAACTAGCTGCCACGACCATCCTTTCTTGCTTTCCATAAATGGGGTGAAACGAGGCTTCAACCACCACCCCCTATTTCCATTAACTACCTTCGTTGGGATCGGGGTGAGTTCTGACATCCATGAATGCCCTGAGTGGTTCCCCGACTTCTTCAAATCAATCTCGGTGCTTCGAGATCTGTTGCTCTTCTTCTGCAATCAATACATCCACTTTCGGCCCTTTGGCGTAGCTCCTTTCCATCGTTCCACAGGACCTCGGGCCATGACCCTGTGCTTATCCCCTATAACATTTTAGGACCTCTCATATTGGGAGTTCTTACTCCCCTTGATTCACAACATCACGATGCCCGAAATCACAAAATGGTCATTTCCAGACCGACGGTCAGATCTGCTCTAAAATTAACGGCCAAGATTGCTTCCACGAACACCCCACGTTACCAGCTCTACGCGACACGTGCTAATATTCTTCCCAGACCCACACAGCATAGGGACATGGGTCATGACCATTGGACCAAACTTTGAGCGCTTCGCGATTTCGCGTGTCTGGAGTTTGCACTGTGCTCCATGCTCGAACCTCCGATATGCGAAATCACAATTTTGCATTATCTACTGCCATGTGCCCCTCTGCTTTAGACGGCCCAGATAAAATTGTCATTATGGGACCACATACCATCGACACTCTTGGGAAGACTTTTCTTTGGCCCGGATCCTGTGCCACGCGTCTCCTGGAATGGACGGCCCCGATTATTTAGCGATTTCGCATGTCGCGAGTTTTCAGGACTCGCCCTCCTACTTTCCCGACTCATGAAATCGTGAAAAGATGAACCAATGGTCCAGATCTCTCCCTTGATCAATGATTGTGATATTTTCGCAATTTCACGTGTCGGGAGTCTCTGATGTGATCGACTCTCGACCTCCCGATTCGCAAAATCGCGACTATGTTGATCATGCGCCACATGTCCCTCTGAAATGAACGCCCCATATCTCATGATTTTGGGCCTTGGTTTGATGCAAAACTTTGCGCAACTCTATAATCCCGATCGCTCGATGGTCGTCGATCTAATTTATCTGATAGATCCGATGGATGAGACTGAGCCCGTGCTTAGTGGCTTTTCTTCGACTAGGTATGTGCGCGCCTTTACATAATCATGCCCTGACTTTGGATAAAAATGCATATGGTGGGTTTTTAAATACCTTTTCTCGCATTTGGTTACCCAATGGCCAACTTCAAAGGGAAAAAATACCCTTTCAAGAATAAGTGCTAACACAATCCAACAACAATTACTAACCCTCAGGTTGTTCCTCTCGTCATTCCAACAATTGTTGTTGTTCCTCCTGTAGTTGTTCTGATGGTGATTCTCTAGCAACCTGAGACTCCTTTGAGGTTGCATCAACCTCTTCATGACATGCCTGCAGATGCCCCAAAATAGCTTCCTAAGTTCAGTGGAACTGGTACATTGAATGTCGAGGAACATATACAAAACTTCTATGATGCATTAGCACTTATGGACATAACAATTCCTAATGTCATCATTATAATTTTTGTAAGAACCTTTTAGGGTGAAGCAGCAAGATGGTATCGCTTGCTTCCCATTGATAGTATCCCAAATTGGGACACTATGGTCCAAGAATTCAAAAATCATTTCCAAGGGGTGGATTATGTGGCTTCTCTACTCAGGGATTTCACAACCATCTCCATCCATGAGGGGGAGAAAATTAGAAACTTTATTCAACACTTTACCTCAAACTTGAATAGGATCCCAACTGCTTCCCAACCATCTGGGAACATTTTTTTCCATTACTACATGATCGCTATGAATCCAAATGTAAATTACATATTGAAATATAAATCAATACAAACTTTAGATGCGTTCAAGGCTAGCGCCCTAG
>ML825918.1:64431-74534 GCA_009831015.1 Picea engelmannii | reverse complement strand
TTAATGAAATCAAAAGGAAAGCAAATAAAGCCCAAATGAGGGAGGAATTGATACCTTCTCCCCAGTACGGTCGCCAATCTGTTTGCACCCAATTCGTCACTAGGTGAGCAAATTAAGAGTGCTTACATGCCCAGTTGGGCTCTACTAGGCATGACAGCTGTAAGGTAAAAGGTTAGAGAAAGAAACAATAAAACAATAAGCAAAAACAAATCAAAACTAACTAAACTATGAGCATATGGAAAAATGAAAAAAAAATGTAAATGGACCAATATCACCAATGTATAAGCTGATCTGATTGATGAAATCCAAAGACACACAAAGAAGAAAGGGGATTTAGGTCCCTTCTTTCTCCAAAGGAAGGCTCTTGAGGCCCTCACTGATTGCTCTCCTTACAATGAAAAGATGGAAATGTGGGTGAAAGAACTCCAAGCTTATTCACTCAAGAGAGGGGTGAATAGCTTAATGAAATGCAGCTTGTAGTGTTTATTGCCAAAGAATGGGTCCTTAGCAATCTCAGCAGCATAATAGTATGAAGAATTCCTTGAGAAAATGGTGGTCATTCATGGCTTTTTATAGCCAAGCATTGGGTTATTATGGGACCTCTTTTGAATGTGAAAAGGGGCTCTTTAGGGCACAATTAGGTCTTTGACCAGTCCACCATGAGGATTGAGCTCGGATTTGATGTCAAACCGACTTGGGAGCCGATCCATTAGTGGTTGGGAGGCCGACCAATTTCAATAAATGCGTCGTTTAGCAGGCACGCGGGTTTTTCGCCCCACAGCCGCGCCTTTTGCACATATGCGCGCCTTGTACGTTACTGTTGTGCGCGTATGCGCACGCGCCCAGATGATGTAAAGCACCCTTCAAATTTTTGGTCATTTGTATAGTTTTTAACCCTTTTGCAATGCTGTGGAATTAATCTTGTGCCATGAATGACTCTTTCTGTTGTGACGATGCAGAGTTCTTGTCGCCCTGTGCGGACGAAATTTCAGTGATAACAATACGACTGATCCGTATTTTATGAGTAGAAAAAAATGAATACAGATTATTAACAGGTGATTAACACAAAATAACAGAGATATAATAAAACTAGCTTTCTATTCAATAACGAAATAAGTTGAAACTGTAAAATGCAATGGAAACAAGCTTGCTAGAATGGTGGCGGCTTATCTCTGAGAAGAGATGTGACAGCAATGCGCATTCGTAAGAAGAAGGTTACAAGAGGCTCTAAAGGCCTTTTTACAATAAGAAAGAATGCCAAAAACCCTAGACATCCAAAAACCTAACCCTAGGAGATGAAGCGCCAAAAGTCATGTGGGCCCCCTTTGGGTAAGTTAGTACATCAACTTCCCGGGGTTGTAACTTTTGCATACGATCTCCGTTTTAGGTGTGTGATAGCCCATTGGAAAGGTATCATCAAGGAGATTCATTTTGAGGGCTCAATCATGCCTTCAACTATCATTGAGGAGATATATCCCGAAAAACCTTCATTTAGGCCCTCAAAATGGCCCCGGAAGATAAAACTGCTAAAAATAGTAAATAGCCAAAATTGTCAGAACACTGTTTTGAGCCAATTGGAAAAGGTGGGTGGCCACTGATATCCATATGGATCACAATCTTAGGATATTTTCAAATTTCTATAGAAAACAACCTAGGAAGTTTAAATATTTTTGTAAGGGCCCATACATGCCCACATGTCTACAATCTAGGATAGTTTCAAATATTTCTTAGATTAGAGAACATTTTAGGGAGATTAAGGCTCAAAAGTAAGGACTTACATGTCCACCATGCTAGTTACTTAGGGCCTTTTCAATTTTTTCAAGGATTTTTTGTGAAATTTAGTAAGTTAGAGATAAGCAACAATTGTAAAGGACCAAACTATTTCCACATGCCAAAATTTTCTCACTTAACTTATTAAAATTCATCACTCACCATCACTTCTTGCACGCAACACATATTCACAAGGTTTTTTGTTAGATACTTGAAACCATAGTATGTTCTTCTCCCTGTTTTCATAAGCAATCTGGGAGGATCAAAAGGAATGCATTTGTTTAGTAAAAATATATTTGTGCACACCACTTTTAATCAATGAGGTTGGCCCATGACTCGAACCTCACAGCCCACTTTCACATCCTAAAATCAACCATAATCAACACAATTTATAACTTCCATAGGAGGAATACCAAATAAAATTGTAGTATAAGTTACGATTTTGGGGATAGGTATCCAAATAACTCCCCATTATCCTTTTGTCATTGAAACTAAGGAAGTTTCAAAATAGGGTGCCAAAATCCTCCTAATCAAGCATTCCTACACCATAAGGTAGGGAGATACCCATGAAGGGTTGAAGGTTGAGGTCCAATTGTTTTGTGTGCCTCCTTGGGCCACCCAACCCTTTGAAAGCATCCATCCTGTGACAAATTTCTTACGCTGAAAATAAAAATGTCGTTATTTATCGAGGTAACTCAGTGGTCAAATTCTAGGTTGTATCTACCCATGTTGTGGTTGTGCAATGAAATCACACCTTAATATGATTTTGAATGGCTGTTGGGAAATATCGTCAGTCCTTTCGGGATATGCACCCTTCACCCCTCATTATAACTGATTATTCATACCTTCACTAGCTCCTGTTCTGGTGGATTCATACCCCACTATTGAGTGTTTTTTAAATGCCCGGTGTTTTTTGAGAGGTGTTGGCAGCAGGTCGAAGTGGAAAGAAGGATGATCATGGGGAAAGAAAATGTACAAAAATTGAAGTAACATTTGGAGGGAAACACAACACGCATGCATGCAAGAAAGCGTGCACAAGGGAAGTGACAACGGGGAGGTAGAACAACACGCGCGCATGGGAGGAAGAACTAACATTGGTAGGATTAGGGTTTTTGTAATACATTTTAAATGACTGAAGATCCCGATAGATATAATATAGATACATAGGTATAATAGAGGGTTCCAGTTTTTGTTGTGTAAGGTTGGTTCTTGATTAGTTTGTCTTTGTATTGTTCATGCCGAATATGTACGAGTCGATGCGATATGTAATATTGTGATGAACTATTTTTTAAGATGTTGAGCTAAGAACAGAGGAGAGGAGGAAGATCTGAGGATTAGATCGTAGGTCGAGGAGCCCAGTGCGATCTAATTCGCCTCACATAGATCTTACCCATATGAGGAGAAGTGTACGCACGCAGTGCTAGAGATGCAAAACTACCATAATAAAAGAGCCAAGAGCCAAATCTTTGTGGACATCACCCAAGAGGGGGTGAACCACAGTAATATCTATGTAATGTGATGAATGCATGTATGTCTTTACTTTTCTTTAGCAGTTAATTTGTATGCTTAATGAATGAGTTAATATATTGTTATGGAATACGATTGTGCTGCTTGGGAAATAAACCATGGTAGATAAGTGTGTGACCGTGAATAACAATAGATTTTAATCACAATTTGAAGTGCATGGATCTGAATAATAAACCTATTTGTCATACTCAATCCTAGGTTGTAAACACCTAAGTCTTACAGCCACCCATTTAAAGCTATCTCGGGTGAGACTGCGCACTGCATTCTATGTACTGTGTTTTCTTCTGGTTTACCAAGAGGGCCGATAGTTTTAGAGGATTTCTTAGAAACCCGAAAGACATGAACCCTGAGTCAATAACTTAGATGGTAAATAAAGAAGAGGAAGTAATAGATAACCAACAAACGGTTATGTTTTCACGTTAATAGGAACGAGAAAGGACTGAGTAGATGACATAGATTGAGCACGAGGAGAACGAAGACAAGAAGAGAGAAATGAGCCAATAGAAGGGAATGTTGACACCATCGAACCCCACAAAAGAAGAAATCAAAGTCTATTTGAGAACCAAAGAACTAGATTTTTCACAAAAACACAATAGAAACCCTAGGATCACACCTCACAAATATCTAGATAAATATGTATTTATTGATTTACACGAAGTCATTTTTTATGATTTTTTGCATCTAATACAGGAGTGGATGCTAAGGTTGAAGGATAACCATGTGACGAACCACATTCGATAGCTAGATTGGACTCCAGTATATATTGAGCAGTTAAAATAGGTGAACAACAAATTCACCCGCGCAGTAGAATTTTGGATTGACAGTATTGTGGCAGGCTTCATCACAGAGTTTGCAGTTGACACAACTGTTAATGTTTAAGCCATTATTATATTTCTTTGCATTTCAATGAATAAAAACATCATAAGATAAGATCACTGAGAAATACATAATCACAAGAGACACATCATTTATCCTGGGAAACCCTCATGGGGCAGAAAACCCAACAAAACTTCCTTAATATAGATAGCCAATACAATGCCAAGAGATAACTCAAACAAGTACAGAATGTCCTCTCCCAAGGATGCGCCTCTCCCTCTCTCTCTTCTCCAACTGCAGCTCTGAAACGTGTGTCTCAATGAACAAGTGAGTGTGTGTCTAAGTGAGGCGCTAGCCTCCTTATTTATACAAGACTGGCATGTGGGGTAGTGTCCTTTCACTGGGAGGGACGACTTCTTCTCCTAGGTGGTTATAACCACCTTTATTATATTCCAGGGCCTCTTTGATATAGTCAAGGGATGACTTCTCGTTATACCTATTACAATTACATTATGACCAATCTGCAAAAGGGGATTTGGTCCTTTTACAATAGCCGACATGATCAATCCACAATGGGGATTGATCCAATGAATAATATATCAAATAAGAATAAGAATACACTTTGCAGTTACATTATTTCAACACTCCCCCTTAACAACAAGGGTATTCTACAAAAACATCAGATGAGAGAGAGGCCTTTATCATCAACAACATCAGGAGGACAACATCATCAATATCATCCTGGAACACTAACTAGCATATCTATAAATCATCAAATTTTTTCTTCATCGGCAACATTTTCATTCTCAAAGGAATGCAATCATCATCTGCATCAATATGAATTAGTATAAAACTAATACATCATCATCATCATCACAACATGAGTTTGTCTCATCATAATACAGGACTGTCTTTACGTTACAACTGTTAAGATGGAAGCACAGTACTCGTCTTTCTTTACGTCACAACAATCAAGATAGAAGCATGATACTAGACTATCTTTACGTCACAGCTTCTCAAGCTGGAAGCACAATACTAGTCTCATCTCAACGTCTTGCTTTACGTCACAACACTCAAGTTGGAAGAAAGATACTAGACCGACTTTATGTCACAAATTCTCAGGATGGAAGCACAGTACTAGTCTCATCTCATCATATTTGTTTACATCACAACCATCAGGTTGGAAGCAAGATACTAGATTGGATTTGCGTCAAAGTTGTCAAGACAGAAGCACAATACTAGTCTCATCACATCTTCTTTCTTTATGTCACAACCATCAGGTTGGAAGCAAGATACTAGAATGGCTTTACGTCACAACTTTTAAGTCAAAAGCACATTACTAGTCTCATCACATCTTCTTTCTTTAGGTCACAACCATCAGGTTGGAAGCAAGATACTAGACTGGATTTACGTCACAACTGTCAAGCCAAAAACAAAGTACTAGTCTCATCACATCTTCTTTCTTTACGTCAAAACCATCAGGTTGGAAGCAAGAGATGTCTCATCACAACAAATACTCTCCCTTTCGAGAAAGGTCCTTTTGAACTATTCCAATCTTATCTCAAAAGTTCTCAAAATTTACACGAGATAGAGGCTTGGTCAACACATCAACAACCTATTCATTCATGCTAACGTACTAGATCCTTAAGGCTTCTCTATGCACCATGTCATGGATGTAATGATAATGAATCTCTATGTTCTTTGACATGTCATGGAATACATGATTCTCTGTCATATTTATGTAGCTCTGGTTGTCACATAGGATCATGTTTTCTTCCATCTCTAGGTCAAATAGGTCGGTCAACAAATTTTGAAGTCATATAGCTTTGCAACTGGCAGAACATGCACAATGTATTT
Organism: Picea engelmannii; assembly: GCA_009831015.1. NCBI lineage: Eukaryota > Viridiplantae > Streptophyta > Pinopsida > Pinales > Pinaceae > Picea > Picea engelmannii. The sequence continues at coordinate 68,564 of ML825918.1, read as the reverse complement.
TTCTTCCGCTGTGCTGAGAGAAATGTTGGATTGGTTCCTACTTTGCCACAAGATCATGGCTGATCCCAAACTAAAATAGCATTCTGAAGTGATTTTTTTGTCAGAAACACTTCCTTCCCAATCTGAATCAGTGTACCCACTCAGTGTGAAATCATGATCTCCATCATAATTGAGACCACAATCTAATGTACCCTTAAGGTACCTCATCACATGTTTTGCACCCACAAGGTGAACATGTCTGGGTTCTACCAAAAACTAACTCAAGGTGTTCGTAGCAAAACAAATATTTGGTCTGGTGTTCATTAGGTACATCAATGATCCAATAATCTATCTATACAGTGTGGCATCAATTAATTCTGACAAAGTATCAACCATCAACTTCAACTTTGTTTCCATGGGTGTATTCATGGGCTTGCACTCTAACATGTCAAATCTCTTCAAGATTTTGACTACATACTTCCCTTGGTTAAGGAAGATCCTCTCTAGACTCTGCCATACCTTAAGACCTAATAAATAGGGAATTAGGCCAAGGTCTTTCATCTCAAATTCTAAAGCGAGTCTCTTCTTACATTTAGTGATGAGATTTTCTTCTCCAGTTAAGAATAAGTCATCCACATACATAAATAGTATTACTGGCTCATCGTTCATAACCTTGAAGTAGAGGTTAGAATCTTCTTTACTCTTCGTAAAGCCCAAGCTCGTCAGAAATCTATCTATCCGGCCATACCAAGCTCTAGGAGCTTGCTTCAATCCGTACAAGGCTTTCTTCAACTTGTAGACATGATACTTCCTATCTTCAACTTCAAATCCTTGAGGTTTCTCTATATAAACTTCCTCTTCGATAACACCATTTAGGAAGGTCATCTTTACGCCCATCTGGTGTAACTTCCACTTCATCTTAGCTATACAGGATATGATGGTCCTGATCGAACTATATCTCGCTATAGGAGCGAATGTCTCTTCATAGTCAATGCCTTCTTTTTGATAAAATCCACGACCTACAAATCTTGCTTTATGCTTCTTAATACTTCCATCAGCAGCATGTTTTATTTTGAAGAGTCATCTGGACGATACCACATCCTTGCTATTCGGTCTAGGAACTATTTCCCATACATTGTTCTTTATTATGGATTGGTATTCTTCTGTCATGGCATCTGCCCATTATTTCTTCTGAATGGATTCTTCAAAGCAGGTATGATCCTTTTCTAGGAGATCACACATCAAATCCATATAACTGGAGAATGGCTTAGGTTTCTTCACATGTCTCATGGTTCCTTCAGGAACAACATATTTCTCTCCATCTTGAATAATCTCTCTAGCCCAAGTTGGCTTTCTTTTATGGGAGATTGTCATCTGAGGAGGTTATTGAAACTCTACTATGTCATGATCTTCTAGAATTTCCTCATTAGGGGAAGTTATGACTTCCCTCACTGGTTCAATAGCTCTAGGAACCTCCCTCACTAATTCTGTAACTTCGGGGATTACAGGTTCCTCTTCATATACCTCTTCAAGCTGGCATTTTATCGATTTCTTGAGCATTGCATATTCATAAAATGTCACATCCCTGTTGATCTCAATGTGGCAATGACTTGGTATATAGATCTTGAAGGCCTTGGAGACCTCACAGTATCCCACAAATATTCCCTTATTTCCTGAGGGTTCCAGTTTGTTTCTTTTCTCTTTCGATATATGTATAAATACTGGGCAACCAAATATTTTGAGATGGATTACCTCTGGCTTCTTTCCGGTGAACATCTCTTTCAGGGTCTTGAACCCAAGTGCACTATGGTACAATCGATTTTGTGCATATATGACTGTCACTATTGCTTATGCCCATAAGCACATAGGAATATCTTGATCGTGGATCATGGTCTTCACGGCTTCCATTATCGTTCTGTTCTTTCTTTCAGCCACACCGTTTTGTTGAGGATTATAGGGAGTAGTGAGTTCCCTCTTGATCCCAACATCTTTATAGAAGTTCACGAACTCTTTTGAGGTGTATTCTCCTCCATTATCTGACCTGAGTATCTTGATTTTTCTTTCAGAAAGATTCTCTATCAAGGCTTTGAATTCCTTGAATTTGTTGAACACTTCATCTTTAGATTTCAAGACATACAACTAGGTATTATGAGAATAATAATCAAGAAATGATACATAATATACATACCCACTAATGGAGAAAAATGGCATTGGTCCACACACATCTAAATGGATGAGTTCTAGGACTCCTTCTTCTTTGTTGTCTCTCTTCGGAAAAGGGTTCTTGATGTTCTTCCCTTGTGCACATCCATTGCATATGCGTTCATGGTCAACCTTGAGTTCTGGTAAACCTGTGACCACTTTTCATATGTATGGTAGCGCCTTGTAGTTAATATGAACTAATATTCTATGCCAAAGTTCACATGGATTCTCAATGGCGTGGGTCATGGAAGCTTCTGAGTGACCCTTTAGCTTATACAAGCCACCTTCTTATTTTCCAATGATGATTGCTTCTTTTAAGGTTTTTCCTTTATCCCACATAAGAACTTCTCCATATATAAAGGAAACTCTGAAGCTCTTCTCTAAATCTGATATGGAGAGTAGGTTCTTTGTCAAACCTGGTACAAATAGTACGTCCTTCATCTTCATTGAATTTCTTGAATTAAGCTTGTAGTTTGATTCTCCCACTCCTTTGATGGGATATTGGTAATGATATCCAAGTGTCACTTTCTGAGAAAACTTTTGTTCTGAAATATAACAGAGAATATATCATTTTCCTATCATGTTCTTGGAGGCACCACTATCAATGAGCCAAGTGTCCTCTCTAGGTGTTACCGATCCTGAGAGGGCCGAGATTAAGACATGTTCTTTGATTTGTTCTCTTAACATCTTTCTAGGTGGATCTTCATCTTCAACTGCATGGGAATGGTGCCTCTTTTGTTTCCTCTTGTATTCTTCTCATCTAGATGCAAAAAATTTCACAATGTGTCCCATCTTGTCACAATGGTAGCATTGTGTAGATGAGTAATCTCTTTCCTTCCATTGTCCTTTCTTATGAAATCTCCTTGGATGAGATTCTTTATGATTGAATTTTTTTTTGGGTTGAGACTCTTTGTAAGTCTCTTTCTGTAAGTAAGACTTCTTTATTCCTCCTTTGGTGTGAGTAGCTAGGGCTTGATCTTCATCTCTTGCTAGTAAATCCTCTCAGTTAGCTACTCTTGTTTCTTCTTGGATGCATTCTTCCCATAGACTATCAAACTTCAGTTTCTCTTTTCTGGCACAAATCGTTTGGATGACTACATCCCAAGGTCTTGTGAGACCATTTAGGGTCATCATTATAAGTTTGTCTTCATCTATACTATCTCCAATTGCTTCTAGTTGTTCTTTGAATTGGGATATTCTAGAGAAGTATTCTTGGATTGATTCCCCTTTCTGCATTCTTGTACTCTTGAGATAAGTTCTAATATTCATCTTCTGGTTTATGTTCTTTCCTTCATATAGTCTATTTAGGGCATAAAATATTTATTTTGGAGTCTTCTTTGATGACACATAGGGAATCAGGTGGTCTTTGATTGAATCTGCAATGATTCTTTTGGCCTCGATTGTGTCCTTTTGGTTCTTTTCTTTTTCTGCAGCATCGACGAGCTCTGACACTTCTTCTTTGACAAATATTTCTAGGTCATTCTCTTCAAGAATGAGACCAATCCTATACTTCCAGGCATGAAATTTTTCCACACCTTCTATCTTGTCAACAAGCTTAACGCTTGCAGACATCTTTTACTTGAAGCTAGGAAAATGTCCAAAAATGAAAATCTTCAAAATCAAATTCTGAACTTACCAGGAGGTGCGCTTTGCTGAGGCGAGTAGCCTGGTGTGCTTGGATCTGAGAAAACCCAAATTTTACCCCTCCAAACTTGATCTGCGGATTTCTAGACTAGTGCTTATGGTTTTCTTGTACCTCTGGTACTCTGGTACTTCTAGTACTTTTGGTTCTCTGGTTTTCTGGTACTTCTGGTACTTTGTGAAACTAGGGTTTCACTTTCTTGGAGATCCAGCCACTGAAAAGGTGCAATGAAGGTGTCAAAATGATCCTTGAAGGAGGGTGCACTTTTCTAGATGGTTTTAGGGCTGAAATACCTCACCAACAAAAATCT
>ML825918.1:53641-64331 GCA_009831015.1 Picea engelmannii | reverse complement strand
ACCACATTCATGAGTGGCATAGGCGACGTAGTTTGTGTAAAGCAGAAACCACCAAACAACAATGCCTTGACTGGTTTCTTAGATCACTTGTCGCCCTCCTTGGAAAGGATGTAGCTTCTACCTTCCCACAGTCAGAAGAGGAAGCCATCAGCAAGGCTCAACAATATGACCTCATCTACACACAGTCAGGGTACTTATACACAGTACTTCCTGATCTTCCCAGACTTGTGCCATTTGGTCAAGACAAACCTGGGATGTCTCACTCAGTAGACGGATTAATAGGTGCCACCACACACCATGGTCCACAACCCCAACCACCACCGATGTATGGTACACCTCAATACCCGCCGGCATATGGGGGCACTCCTTATTTTCCCCCACCCCCTTATCAACAGCCATATCCTGTTGCTATACCTCCACCCATCAGTGGACCACCACCGACACCTCCCATACATACACCTATTCCCTCAACCAGTGGTACCCCCTCAACATCAACTTATAGTACTAGTGAAAGCACGCAGCCTTCCTATGTACCCTATGGGTCGGCACCACCGAAAAATCCATACTTCCCCTTTCCCGGGCCTCCACAACCCATGGCTCCCCCACATCCAAATGCGGGGGTGAATTTTGTTCAACCTTCCGCTGCTCAACAATACCAGAATTTCGAACAATTAAATACAGCCAACCCAACTCATCCATCGAACAATAACAGGAGGAAAGGATGGAATAGGAACAACAACAATCCTGGTCAAGGCGGGAATCAACCCCCACAACATCCACACACTGGGGGTAGTCAGAACCAAGGGAATCAAACCCCCCAAGGGGGAAATAATAACAAATGCCAAGGATGGAATACTGTTAAAACCATCCACCCTTGTGCTCTTTGTGGCATGTATGGTCATTACACCCACCATTGCCCCTAGATCGCTGACTTCAAAAGGTTGAAAGACTCCGGAAGCATCCCCCCTTCCCCAGCGCAACCTGCCCCTCAGCAGGCACAACAACAATATGCGCAACAACCCCCTCCCGCCGTACTGCAAAATCCTATCCCACATCGAGGTGTTATCAATACCCAGCAGGATACGCAGCATCCCCCACCTCAGATGGGCCAGTACCATAATCCCAACAATCCAGCAGAACGAACAATTCTCCTCACCAGTGAGGAAGAAATTCTTTTGCAAACACGCAATCGTCAGTATCCTCCAACAACTGAGTCTACTCCCATCTCTCCAGAGACAACCCCTACACCAATGGGCCCCCCGTTGATGATCCCTCGCCCTTCGGCCGAACCACCATTACGCATCCCTCGCATCCCTTTACGCAGGAATGTTCACAATCCACAGGCTAGGGCAACACATAACTACAGCTTGGTAGACGACTTAGCACAATCCCCGGCTGCCATGTCAGTTCTGGAAGTCCTCCAGACTTGTCCAACACAGCGGAAATCATTACTTTCCGCCTTGGGGGCAGTCAACCCTGCCGATACTCGACTCATCACTTTTGACCTTGATAGCTGCGAACCTCGGCTACCTGCAGCCGTCGCTATCCAAATACCAGTCAAAATACGGAACATCACCGTCCATCGGTGTATCATCGATGAAGGGGCATCTACATGTATCATGTCCAAAACAGTATGGCAGAAACTTGGTTCCCCAGACCTCTTGCCCTCCGCCATCACGTTGCGAGCATATGATGGGAGACCATCATCCCCTGAAGGGCTCTTCCAGAATGTCGCCGTAGAACTCGGGGGAAAAACCATCCTCATTGACATTGAAGTTATCGACGCTCAACTCGACTACAATATCTTGTTTGGCCGTACCTACATGTATGCTATGAACGCAGTGGCATCATCAGTCTTTAGGACAATCATGTTCCCTCACAACGGGAAGATTGTGACCATCGACCAAGTCTCGCATTACGAGCCTAACCCATCTGTCAATATCGATAACATTCTTCCTCTTGTTCATTCAAACTACGACGTCTATCCACTCGTCGAGATGGGTCCTGGGATTTTTAAAGATCCATCCTTGTTAGGGACGTACCATGGAGCACCACCACTCCTTCCCCCTAGTCAAGTATGCATCGTTTCCTCTAAGGAAACTCTCCAAGAGGATGCTCATCCTCCTCAGGAGGCTTCAGTGATCCCTGACGTCTCACCAGTCGCAACACCACTCCCACAAGAGCCTCCTGCACACTCACCAACTCCTTCGATCCACGAATCTACACCTCCTCAAGGGCCTAATCCCCTTTGGGACACAGTCCCCCGACCCCTCACTCAAATTCCCTTCTTTTACCCTCCACCCGGTGTAGAATCTTTCCAGGTAGCTGCAACGCTCACCTTACCCAATATGGTGTTAGCAATCCCAGTGTGGTACTTACATCCACCTGAAATGGTCCCTCGCCCACAGGAAGGACTCCCCATGACGATTCCCGTCATCACTCCCACTACCCCCATACTCCCTACCCCCCCTGCTATAGTCGGGGGTAGGTGACAGACAAAGGAGCCCACAGCTCCACTCCCTCCGCGCATCTCACCACCATGCGCGTTGTGTGACAAAGAGGGTCACCAAACCAACAACTGCCCATCACTACCGGAATTACGGAATTTAATTCCCCCCAATCCAACCCCCACACCACCCATTACTACTGCTACCACTCAACCTTCTAGTAGTAAAGGGTTGAAGACCAAATTCGCATGTGCCATCTGTTCTGAGTATGGCCATTACACCCATCATTGTCCAGCATTGCCTCGTTTTTGGCAGGCCTTAGCTATCGTCAGCCGAGACTTTCAGAACAACCCACGCCCTACCACGTCTTCCCCAACACCTCTCACTGACATTCGCTATGTCACCACTTCAGTCAATGAATGCATGAGATTCCCTTGCTCTCTTTGCAATTCATCAACTCATTTTACCTACCAGTGTCCGATGATCATCGAATATCGGCAACGTCAGTTAGCCCTGCTTCACCAACCCGCAGAGGCCATCATTGATATATCTTCACCATTCGAATATCCCCTTATCATCTCTCTCGAGCCCGAGGCACTCCCTACGCCTCCATGGTTCTTAGATAACATGGATGAGGATTTACCCCGTAACCCTCCCAACTCTCCGGCTAATCCCCCTGCAGATATTATTCATCCAACCACCACGGGTACACCTCATTGCTTAAACATATGGTTCATGATGAGAGAACCCTCACTTTCTGCTCACACCTCTCCCCTTGCTTCACTAGCAGGGGGCAATCACACTAGAGAAGAGATCACTCCTCACGATCCATTATATTCCCGTCGTTTCCACTGCGACGAAGAAATACTAGAAGCGCTACAGTGCCCGGACTCTCCCTGGGACGCACTCCATCATCGTGCACTCTTCCTTCCGCAGGAAGCCCTCATGCCTCCTAGCCATAACCCCATTTATGCGGTTGAAACCAAAGACTTTATCCCATCCAGCCCTATTGATTGGTTCAAAAATCCCATTCCTACACCTGACGCTTTTGAAGAAGGTAATCTGGCTAACATTTCCCCCACCATCAAAATCGACATTTCCATTAAACCAGGCATCGTCGAAGAGATCATCATTGGCGCGGCTTGCACTCCTCAGGAAATTTCCACATATAAAGACCTCTTCCAGGAATACAGGGATATCTTCGCGTGGTCATACACGGAGATGCCTGGCCTCAACCCATCTATTGTCGAGCATTGTATCGACACCTGGCCTGACATCACACCTGTTTGCCAGAAACAGCGACCGCTACACCCATCCAAGGCCGCGACTATCAAAGCCGAAATTGACAAATTACGTACGACCAGATTTATTTACCCTATTGCTTACACCTCATGGGTTTCCAACCCTATACCCGTCAACAAAAAACAGGGCTCTATTCGCGTCTGCACTGACTTTCGCGATATCAATAACGCATGTCCCAAAGACAACTTCCCCACACCTTTCATCGATCAGATTATCGATGACTGCGCCGGCCACGAAGCTCTTTCCTTTATGGACAGATTCTCTGGTTATAACCAAATTCAGATCCACCCAGCCGATCAGTACAAAACCGCCTTCATTACCCCATGGGGTACATTTTCATATCGTGTCATGCCCTTCGGCCTCAAAAATGTCGGTGCAACTTTCCAGCGGGCCATGACATACATATTTCATGATCTGGCTGCTATCATCCTCGCTTACTTGGACGACCTCACCGCTTGATCCAAGAAGCGTACCCAACACCTTGATGATTTACGAATCATCTTTCAACGGTGTCGTCAATATAACATCCGCTTGAACCCTCTCAAGTGTGTATTTTGCGTCACCGCAGGGCGCCTCCTCGGTTTTATCGTATCACAAAGCGGTATTACCACGGACCCCCTCAAAGTCCAATCCATCACCGAAATTCCACCTCCTTGGAATTTGCGACAACTACAGAGTCTATAGGGCAAAGCCAACTTTCTTAGGCGCTTTGTTCCTGACTACGCTATACGCGCACATGGTTTACTTCGCTTACTGCGTCACAACATCCCTTTTCATTGGGACGACTATGCCCAATAGTCGTTTGACGATCTCAAAGCAGCGCTTTCCAATGCACCTTTGATTAGTGCACCTAACTACAATTGCGACTACATCCTCTATGTATCAGCATCAGCTGTATCAGTAGCCGGCGTCCTCGTCCAGCTCGGAGACGACAATCGTGAACATGTCATTTACTACATCAGTAAGAACCTCTCAAGACCACCCCTGAAGTACAAACATGAAGAGAAACTGGCTCTCGCAGTTGTCCTTGCAGTTCAAAAATTACGCCATTACATTCTGCTTCGCACCACCAAGGTCGTCGCAGATTCAAACCCTATGCAATATTTGCTCAGCCGTCGCCAAGTTAACGGAAAGTTTGCTCGATGGATCGTTATCCTTCAAGAATACGACCTCGAGTTCTCAACACCTAAGAGTAAGAAGGCCCTCGTTCTCGCGGAACTTGTCACGACCCTTCCCTTTGACACACCCAGTGCCCCCGTCAATACCGACTTTCCTGACGAACATCTCTTTTACATCGCGTCAGATGATCCTTGGTATGGCGACCTCCTCGTCTACCTAGGAACTCAAAAGTTCAGCAACCACTTATCCTGAGATGATCATCGGCGCATTCGCCATCAGGCCCCCCGCTATCTCCTCATCGGTGACATCCTATACCGACGGGGCGTCGACACCATTCTACATCGCTGCCTGACTATTGATGAGGCCAACAGAGTCTTAAACGACTGCCACAGTGGTGCCTGTGGGGGCCATCTTTCGAGCATCGCCACTGCCCAAAAGATCATTCGAGCCGGTTACTTTTGGCCTACTCTGTTTCATGATTGCATTAATGCCGTGAAACGATGCGAGCAATGTCAGCTCTATGCCAACAAAGCCCGTGCTCCCCCCGCCCTTCTTCACCCTGTCATTACTGCAGGCCCCTTTTGTAAATGGGGCATTGACTTTATGACTTGTAATCCCCCCTCTAGCAATGGTCACAAATACATTGTTGTCTCCGTCGATTACTTCACCAAATGGGCCGAAGCTATGCCCACCTTCAACAACACCGCTGACACAGCAGCGCGTTTTTTCTTCAACCACGTCATATCCCGGTTCGGAGTACCACTCCAACTAGTTTCCGATCATGGGAAACACTTCGAGAATGAGATATTCGTCGAACTCTCATCTCGGTTAGGCTTCTCTCACGAGTTCGCCTCACCATACTACCCTCAGTCAAACGGACAGGTCGAGGCAGTGAACAAAGTCCTCAAGACCATGTTACAGCGCACGGTGAATAAACATAAAACCAATTGGCATCATATGTTATTCTCCGTGCTTTGGGCTTATCGAACGGCTGTGAAGACCGCCACAGGTTTCACACCCTTCCACTTAGTCCATGGGGTCGAGGCAACTCTTCCCATCGAGTGCGAAATTCCCACCCTTCGCACCGCAATTGAGATTTTACCTGACACTGCTCCACTGGAGCAACGTTTGCTGAACTTGGAGTCTCTGGATGAGGATCGTCGATCCTCATTACAGAACAACGAGGCAGCTAAAAAATGATCCAAGGCTACCTTTGATCGCCATGTCAACCTTCGCTCATTTCACGAAGGCGACCTTGTCCTAGCCTATGATATCGCCCATGATACCTTTGGCCACGGCAAATTCGAGTCACTTTGGCATGGCCCTTACATCATCCAACATTTCCTCACCAAATGTGCATACATCTTGGCCTCCCCCGAAGGCCTCATGCTCAAAGAACCCGTCAATGGGTTATACCTCAAGAATTTTTATGCTTAGATGTAGTCATGCTACTTTAGGTTATTTTCTTTTCTAGCATTTTTTAATCTTTTTTTCCCACAACTAAACTATCCTTTGTGCTATTGACAGATGACTCCTCCACCAGCTTACCACATTGGTTACGCCGACGGCGCCAGCCGTTGGACACAAAATCTTGCTTCGGCTACTTGGGCTCTCTACACCCCCTCGCATGAAATGCTGCATTCAAACGGCATATGTTTAGGGCCAACAACCAACAACCAAGCCGAATATACTGTTGTCATTGGCCTTTTGGCCGATGCCCAGCGTCATCATATTCGTCACCTTAGCGTTTTCCTCGACTCACAACTAGTCGTTCTCCAACTCAACAATGAGTATCGTGTACGCGATCCGTGCCTTTTTCGCAAATACCTGCAGGTTAGGTTATTATCTCGCCATTTTGATTCCATTACCTTTACACATATTCCAAGAGAATTGAATCAAATAACAGATGAAATGGCTAATATGGTGCTAGACTGGCATATATCACATCACGCTACACATACATAAACATCAAATATATCCTGTCACAGCATATAGATAGCATCAACATCATCAAACATCAACACAACAAAACATATGTACAACACATTTGGATCCAAAACACATGTATACTCATATATCTATATGGGCCTCCTCGTCCATCCGAATGTTTACATATACAAAAAATACATCGGCCCACAGGCCCGTGCCACATCATGGTACAAAAAACGGCTCACCAGCCTATATAATAAAAAATGGTATACAAAGTACAATATACATCAGGGGGCCTCTATCGCACCCCCAGCTGCCCCTCCCTCAGGAGGAGGTGGTGTCCCACCCCTACTAGCCCCAGGCGGTGGTGGTGGAACATCTGCAAGACCCCCCTGCTCAGGAGGCAGGCGCCCACACTTCATGGCAGCGAGCACAGCCGCTCATCGCATGATCGAACGCCATGCCGACGACAACCCTATGCACTGCTCCAGGAACTCCTCATCCTGGATACGGATCCACATGCCCTCAGGCACGTCTCGAAACACCGTCTCAAAACGACGATGGATATCAGCATCATCACCTCCGGCCACCGCCGGAGGAGCCTGGGATGGCCCCGCACCAGGGTCATCAAAACGGTGCCTCCTCGCCGGTCTCCCGGGCTCTGCTGGTGCTCCTGCAGCCTCATCCCGTGGCCGCCTCCCTCCACGTGGAGGTCTCCCCTCTGGCTGCACCGGTGGTCTATACAGCTCCACCTCGCGCTCGCGAGGTGCAAAATCTGCACATGCAAAAACAAGCAACAACAGATGGTATCAGTGTCTATACATCAAACATATGCACTAGTATATCACAATCATAGCATAAATCAAAACACCCAAAAACATAACATACCTCTATGATCAAAAGCCTCCCCAGGGGGCAATACCATCTTCGGGTCCCCCTGAAAGTCTACCCTAGCATAGGGGAACTGGAGCATAACCTGCGGCATCTGCCGCCATATCTGCACCACCTACGCAGTGAAGTAGTGTCCGCCTTCGCCACCACCGTGGCGAACCAAAATCTATGCCCACTGCCTCAAACGCGGCTCTCGTACCCCTGGTGCCTCCAGTAGCACCCTCGGGCACAGCATAGGCACCCTCTCCAAGAAAAAGGCCACCAGGATGGAGCCAAATGCGAACTCCCCGGCGCCTGTGGACCGACACTGGTCTAGCTGCGCAATCATCTGCACATGAAGGGTCAGACCCCAGGCGAACCGCTCATGGCCCACCACCACCCTCTCCATCAAAATCAACTCCCCACCACTAATCCGGTGGGGCGCTCGGGATCCATATATCCGAACTATCATCGCTGCTATGCAACAATGCAGCAGGACATCTATCCCACTGATGCTCACTGTCGACCCAGTCATATAATGCTCGCCTGAGCAGTATCGCTCGACGACTGTCTCCAAATGGGTGTCCCTCGACAGCACAGGATCTGCCAGCAACAATGTCCCCCGGAAGGGGAGCCCCGTCAGGAAGTAAATGTCCTCCACCGCAGTGAAGGCGATATCCTCTCCTCGCACGAGGAAGCAGTGTCGATCTGGGCTCCACATCTCAATCAAGAACTGGAGAAAATACTCCTGCGACCGTATCAAAGAGCAATCAAAAAACTTTAGCAACCCACTGGCTACTAAAGATGCTCGGACTGCAGGCCTCGCCTCGGCTACAGCATCTCGTAGCTGCGACCAATCCCGCTCACGCCACCGTACATCCATGATCTCTGATCGTCACCTGCACACAACCCAGAGTCCTATATTAGCTAAGGCAATCTTCCAATACATCAAATAAGCTAATTTTTCACCCTGAAACCTTGCCTCCAAGGCGCGGTTTCGCCACCCACAGGCGCACACCCATGTGCACCTGTTCATTACACAGGCGCGCATGTATGCACGCCTGTTTTTCCCACAGGCGCGCTCATGAGCGCACCTGTTCACAATACAGACGCGCTTGAGGGCGCGCCTGTCAGATCCACAGGCACGCTCGTGAGCGCACCTGGTCACCCTACAGGCGCGCACTCATGCGCGCCTGTCTACCCCACAGGCGCGCCCCTAGGGCGTGCCTTACCTCCCTTCTCACGCGCACACATGCACACTTTTTCCGGGTACAGGCACGCACTCATGCGCGCCTTCCACCGAGTCGCTCGTGCATGTGGGCCCGTCCTCTACCCAAAACCCCCTAAAAACCTCCCGTACGACCCCCCGTACCCACCCTACCCAAAAATTGGAAACCTATAACTATGCAGGATGTTCAGACCACCAACCTGAAGATCGCACGTCGTGGATCAGATACCTCGTGCTCTCGAAATCACGCAATCTCCTCTGAATCTTCTCGTAAACTCACAATAGCAGCAGGTACAAATGAGGTGGCAATGTGGGCCCTACAACTATATATAGGCCTTTTGCCAAACTTCCACTCAACATTCTGGGAGCCCACGGTGTCCATTTGACAAACCGTCTTCAGCCACAAGATCAGCATTTCGCCGCCTACGTCACGGCTGTCCTTGGGCCACTTTTCGTCCTCGGCCCTCGGGGTGCCTTTTTTCCATATCACGGTCAGGTACGCACACGCATAGTCACATTTGTCAAAATACATGCTCATATCTTAGCTTCTCTTCAGATATTGTTCACTTTGGGTATCTGGTTGTTCTGTGTGCAGGTACTTGGTCATCAGTCACCGACATCATCCCTTCAGGTATATATATTCAACACTGGCATGTAGTCTCTCTCGCTGTATTGCATTTACATTCCCAGTCATACCCTCTGATGTTGGCCTCTAGGATATCCATTCCTGGCTCTGCAGTACTCACACCTCCACTTGCATCTTCAGTACTGTCACCCGGTAGCATCCTCACCCACATGAGTTGTCCCACTCATAGCACCTCTCTGCACTTTTTTGACACTCATGCTGTTCCTCATTACCCTTTAGGGATGGGAGTCCCGGTAGTTTTTCATCATGATGCGAATTAACCACATACTTCTTCTCCTCATTTTGCTAGCTTCCCATATGGACTCCCAGCACATCGCTTTATGGTTATGTTCTATTTTACCTGCACCTCCGCAGGCTCATGAACCCACCGTGTCATCCACCATCAGTTTTCCCATCTGCAAACCTATCTCCATTTCACCTACCTCTTACAGAAACTCGCCAATGGGGCCCCCCACCCTCCATCAATTTTCCCAGACATTTATGCCCTCCCTGGGGCACTCATTTCACAATGGGGCACCCGTTTCTGTATTTTGTACATCTTTCCACAATTATTCATTATTTATTGTACAAACAGTCTTTTCTTTTGTCGTCACGGTTGGCGACCTACTGGTAACACGCCACCCATGTCACCCTTGGTTGGAGCATTACTTCTCATTTACCCCACCAGCATCGTCTCTATCTTCAAAGTACTACCCAGGTCACTTACCAGTTATCCTCTTAATTTGTTCACCTTGTCCCATCTCTGGCACAACTTATCCTCGGTCTTGGCGTCCCCCTGACACTCGACCTGGTCACATGCTTGCGGCCACTTTTCCTCTCATTCGTTCTCCAGCCAAGGGTGGTCTTGAGTCTTCACACTTCTTGACTTCATCCATGTACCTCTTCTCCTCCCACACTACAGTAGATTCCATGAAGTCCTTTGCTTCTGGGAGTCGCGTCCCCCTTTTGTCGACATCAACACAATTTTCCAGAAGGGCGACAGTATCTTGATTCTCATTTCCCATGTAATGAGAGATCTCGTACAACACAGAGGGAAACACCATTTCCCCCTGATGTCGTTGACCCCCATAACATTCAACGCCAACACTTTCTCATGTTGTGGTGGGTCTTACTTTGCGACTATTGCATTTTTTCTTATCAGTTACCGAA
>ML825918.1:41001-52302 GCA_009831015.1 Picea engelmannii | reverse complement strand
TGTCATGCCTAGCAGAGCCCAACTGGGCATGTAAGCACTCTTAATTTGCTCACCTAGTGACGAATTGGGTGCAAACAGGTATCACAGCGGTATGTTCCTTGTCGTCTTAATGCATGTCCCCAACGAGTTTGGAGTACAAAGAGATGGGTCTCGAGCTTGTTTCTCTTGAGGATAGAAGCTCTCACATGCCCAAGAAACCTCCCATGGCAGGAGGAAATAAAGTTGACAGGACAGGGGATCCTTTCAAACTATTGATTAAGGAATCCCTCACACAACAGAGGAATGAGATGATGGATAGTTTCACGCAAATCCTCCGGTGGCTACCAACAAGCGATGCATCTTCTTCGAACGGAGGCACCGCCCCCTTCAAGGTAAAAATAAACTTTGATATTCCTATATTTGAAGGTAAGATAGATGCAGATGTTGTAGACAAGTGGTTGAATCTACTAGAAGGGTATTTTTCTATCCATAACTTTTCGAATAGAGAAAAGATTACTTTTGTGCTTCTCAAAGCCATTCCACATGTCAAATATTGGTGGGAAACTTTATGTGAGCAAAAGGAAATAGAGGAAACCTCATTATTTTCAGTCACGACCACCTAGGAATCCTTCAAGGACTCTATTAAGGAACAATACTACCCTATCAAAAGTCATGACAACTTGTATACCAAATGGGCCACACTGCAACAAGAAAGAGACCAAGCAGTGCCAGATTTAACAAATATCTTCCATACCTTGTGCACCAAGTTGGGTATCAAAGATTCAGAGTGACATCTGGTGCTCAAGTATCGTGATGCTCTACATAGATACATCCAGACCAAAATGGAATTTATGGACATCTCATCATTGGGCGTGGCCTACCGATATGCCATCAAAATCGAGCAAAATCTCAAACAAATCACGCGACAATTTGGGCCTAGGAACCCCTCACAAAAAAAGCCAGGGAAGGGCGGCCCCAACCCACCGAACAAAGGACAAAGAAAATATGGACAGTATCAGGACAACCAATCCAAGCCGCAAACAAATAAGGACACTAGAAAGACAAAGAAAGGTACCGAGAAGTGGTGCGACTTCCATAAGAGCCCTTGGCATAACACTATTGATTTCCACTCAAAGCAGACGCTGGTGGCCGAAGTGAAATCCTCTGAATCATATGCGGATTTGGAATCTAAGCCAGAACCAGAAAGGGGAAGATAGATCATTGACACGGAACCCAGTTCCACCTTTTCTACCACCAAGCTCCATCCTGGTGAACAAGATGACCAAGAAGAAGAAGATCTCCTCTTCCATTCACAGATGTGGTTAAAAGGCACGCCACTGCACTTCATCATTGACAGTGGTAGCCAGAAGAACCTCATCTCAGTAGAGGTCATCAAGCAGCTAGCCCTACCAACAATGATGCACCCACAACCCTACACCATTGGATGGCTCTGCCAAGGAAGCGATCTCCGCGTTAGCCAACTGTGTCGACTGTCATACGACATCAAGCCCTTCAAAGACAAGGTGTTGAGTGATGTTGCTCCTCTCAAATTTTGTGATGTTATTTTGGGCCAACCTTATTTATGGAAACGTCATGCTGTATATGAGTCTAGGCCTCATAGTTTTATTATTACTTTGAATAGGAAATTGTATAGGATATCCGAGGTAGTCCCACCTAGTGATATTTCCTTTATATCTTCTAAGCAATGCAGCAAGGTCATCATTCAGACAAGGAAGTTTTTATTCTTCATGATTAGTTCTCAGAATAAGAAAAATATCACAGCCACATCCTGGGTCTCTGCAGCCGACCTCTCCACACAACAGAAGCAAGTAGATAAGGTCATGGAAGAATACTCATATATCTTCTCCTCACCTACAAGGGTACCTCTGCACTACTAGTTCAAGCACCCCATTGATCTGACCCCCAGCGCACCACTGCCCAATGGGCGAGTCTATCGTCACTCTTTGTTAGAGAATGAGGAGATCAAGTGATAGATCCAAGAACTTCTCCACAATGGTCACATTCGCCCTATCTCATCACCTTGCAGGAGCCCAATCATGTTGGTAAAGAAGAAAGATGGAACCTGATGACTCTGTATTGATTACCGGGCTTTGAATAAAATCACAGTCAGAAATCTGTACATGATTCCCCGAATCGATGATCTCCTTGACCAACTCATGGGGGATAAATACTTCAGTAAGATTGATTTAAATTCTGGCTACCACCAGGTCTTGATAGAACAGACAGATGTATGGAAGACCACCTTCAAGTCAAATGAAGGCCTTTTTGAATGGTTGGTCATGCCCTTTGGTTTGACAAATGCTCCAACCACTTTCATGAGGATGATGAACAATATCCTGCGACCATTCACCAATACTTTTGTAGTGGTGTATCTGGATGACATTCTAATTTATAGCAATACTTAGGCTGAACACTTGCAACATATTCAATAGGTTCTGCACACCCTGCGGTAGCACAAGCTATACGCCAACTTGGAAAAATGCTCCTTTGGCATGGACAGGGTCCATTACCTGGGCTACATCATTGATCAGCATGGTGTACATGTGGATCTAGCCAAGATCCAAGTCATCCATGACTGGCCAACCCCAAAAACACTCACTGAGCTTCGAAACTTCTTGGGCCTTGCCAATTTCTACCGCAAGTTCATGTTGGGATTCTCCCATATTGCATGGGCCCTCAGCCAAATAAACAGGGGTGGTGGTAAGGTGAAATTTTCGTGGGGCTAGTCCCAACAACAAGCGTTCGATGATTTGAAGCAGCGCTTGTGCTCATCCCCAGTACTTTCACTACCATACCTGCAACATCCCTTTGAGATCGAGACAGATGCTTCAGACTATGTTGTGGGCGTCGTTCTCATTCAGCATGACCACCCCGTGGCCTATCATAGTGAGACACTATCAGAATTGTCTGTAAGTACCCTACTTACAACAAAGAAATTTACTCCATTGTGAAAGCATGCCGCCAGTGGAGACATTACTTTCTTGGGAAGGAGACAGTCATCCACACTGATCATAAGCCACTGTAATTCATGCAGACATAGGGAAAATTGTAGAATGACCACCATCAAAAGTGGTCCACATACTTGCATCAATTCCACCTCAACATCAAGTATAAAACATGAAGCACCAATCGTGTCGCTGATTACCTCAGCAAACCGCTAGTCGCGACACTCACCATGGCGGTAGACTCTTGTGGCCATGAGACATCTGGATGGCCCCAACTCTATGAGATAGACCCTGACTTTGCCACCACGTACCAAATGTTGGGTGCAAATGCAGTTGTCGATAATTTCCATCTTCAGGATGGGTTGTTGTGTCGTCTGGGCCATATCTGTGTTCCATCAAGTGAGCGAGTGAAGTTGATCTGGGAAGCCCACTACAGTCAGATGGTAGGACACTTTGGCATTGAAAAGACAGTGGAGATGCTACAAAAACATTTCTGCTGGCCAAACCTTCGACAGGAGGTCAACAAGTATATCAGGTCCTGCACTGCCTGCACTATTGCCAAACCAACCACTAAGAAACAGGACTTGTAAACCTCTCTTCCTACTCCTGACAGGCCATGGTAATCCATCTCAATGGACTACATGTTGGGCCTCCCATCAACCAAGCGGGGAAATGAATGTGTTTTTTGTGGTTGTTGATCTCTTTTCTAAGATGGTGATTCTAGTTGCCTGCAAGAAGAGCATCACAATAGAGGCCATTGCTAAGCTCTTCTTTGAATGAGTCTGGGTACGTTTTGGAATTCCACAACCCATTGTCTCAGATTGGGATAGTCGATTTCTCATCACATTTTTGTCGAGCCTCTGGTCATTGCTAGATACCAAGCTCATGAAATCCACAACCTCCCACCCCCAGACAGATGGCCAAATTGAGGTTGTAAATCGAATGATTGTGCATATCCTTCGCATGTATAATTCAAATCACCCTCGCACATGGGATGAGATCCTTCTTTATGTCCATCATAGCTACAACCAAGCCCTACATAGCTCAACCAGCCATAGCCCCTTTCAAGTGGGGTTGGGATTCCAACCATTGGGTCCCATAGATGTTGCACTTCCCCTTGCAGTCACCTCGACTGACTCATCTCCTGCTCCAACTGTGAAAAATCCACCTAGTTCATTGAGTAGATCCATCACATCCACCAAGAGGTTTAGGATATCCTACAGAAGTCCAATGACAAGTACAAATAGCTCCATGATCAACATCGGGTGCCGCATAAGTTTTTAGGTGGGCTACAAAGTTTGGTTGCACTTGCAGAAAGAACGCCTTACAGGACCCCATCAGAAGCTTCACCCACTCTGTGATGGGCCATCACTATCACCAAGGACATGGGGGATAATTCTTTTGTGCTCAACATTCCTCCTTTCCTTGGCCTACACCCAGTGTTCAATGTGGATCTCCTTCGCCCTTATTTCCCACCATTATTGGACACCTCAAAAGTAGCAGAACAACTGACACCAACAGAGCTCAACCTCGAATGCATAAAACAAGCATCCAATGATAATATTATGGATAGACATATCAAGGGCACTTGACAACAAAGGATCCATCTTTATCGAGTCATCAAAGCGGGGCAGCTCCTGCACCAAGGCAAGTGGCTCACCCAAGGCCAAATTCAGCAGAAATTTCCTCATCCGATGGGGGAACTCAATGTAATGGAGACCATTTCATCCTAATGAGGGAGGATTGATATATATGTATATTGGTGGCCACCCACCTTTTCCAACTGGCTCAAAATAGTTTTTTGACAATTTTGGCAATTTACTATTTTTAGTAGTTTTAACTTCTGAGGCCATTTTGAGGGCCTAAATGAAGGTTTTTCGAGATCGAGGTCCTCAATTATAACCAAAGGAATGATTGAGCCCACAAAATTAATATACTTGACGATACCTTTCCAACGGGCTATCACACGCCTAAAATGGAGATCGTATGCAAAAGTTACGACCCCAGGAAGTTGATGTACTAACTTACCCAAACGGGGCCCACGTGACTTTTGGCGCTTCATATCCTAGGGTTAGGTTTTTGGATGTCTAGGGTTTTTGGCATTCTTTCTTATTGTAAAAATTCCTTCAGAGCCTCATTTTAACCTTCTTCTTGCGAATGCGCACTGTCGTCACATCTTTTCTCAGAGATAAGCCGCCACTATTCAAGCAAGCTTGTTTCCGCTGCATTTTACAGTTTCATCTTATTTCATTATTGAATAGAAAGTTAGTTTTATTATATCTCTGTTATTTTGTGTTAAGCACCTGTTAATAATCTGTATTACTTTCATTCTGCTCATAAAATCTGGATCATATTGTGCACCTGTGGGCATGTATGGATCCTTACAAACCTTTTTAGATTATGCTTCAAAAAATAAATGAAGAGGTATTGGCCTCTCCTAAAATGATTGATTTAGTTGAAAAACGTGAGCAAACTAAGAGGTATTGGCCTCTCCTAAAATGATTTTTTCTAAAGGGATATGGAGGTTTCTTAAGTAATCTCTTTTTCTAAATTCCAATATCACACAAAGGTGCGAGGAAAAAGCATACTCCAAGATTAGAAAAATAATTTCCTAGTCCCAATTAGTTGATGATTTGTAACAAAAAAATACTTAACTCAAGAGTTCAAATATTATAATAGGTCATCCATGTGGCAACAAAAATGAAATATCTTATGGTTCTTTTTACCCCTTTAAGTGCCTAGTTTAGCTAATTATGTATGCAAGAAATAATCCCAAGCCTTCTTCATGTGTCTTTTACAAAGTGCATAAAATAAATCTAAGCTACTGAAAAAAAATTAAAAAATAAATAAATAATTTTTACACAATCGCGCAGATGTGCACAGATTTGGACTCCAAATTCATGCATTTCGCATGGATTTTCTGGTAAAAACGCAACGCGGTTCTGTGCGATCAACACATCTATTCTACCCAAACTTGCAAACACGCAGAGAAATGGCGGGGCGATAATTTTGAAATCAATTAAGCCAACACAGGGATGAATTGAAGTGTTTGAAGGGTAGTCTAGGTCGTTTTGGACCCTGGAAACATTAGAAAGTGAGAATAACAACTCTAATAGCCTACTTGAGGAGGAATTTGGATTCCAATCCCCAGTATGGTCTCCAAACTATTTGGTTTCTTTTGTCACAAGGGTGAGGAAAAGAGAGTCCCTTAACTACCCTGGTAAGCTAACAAGGCATAACAAAAAGATGATTAGCAAGTTTGTGGACCTACAAGTTAGAAAATAAAACATAAAGAAAGAAAATAACAACTAAGAATAAGAAACAAACTAAAATAACATAAAAAAGTGATCATGAAATTTAACGCATGAAATGGTTACCCAACAAAACTGAATCTTCGAATTGTGTGAACCAAGAGGCGAAATATGGGACAATGAATCCCCTATTCCTCATAAGGGAGGGTCCTTTAATCCCTCAAAAACTATAGCTATCACTCTGGAATGGTGAAAAATACCCAAGGCTTAGCTTCACAAGAGGTGTAAAGTTAGCTCAATGCTACACTTTCTCAAACTTTTGAATGAAGGGAAAGATGGATTTCTCTAAGAGAATTTGAACATCATAACAATGCTATGGATTCTTCTTTTTTTTGCATACAATGATCCTCTATTTATAGGAGGATGGAAAGATATTTCTCAACTAGTTACAAGTGTGAATGGGAGGCCTTTGGAGGTACCTCCCATCCCTTTCAGTGATCCCAAGGCATAATTTGAGGGAGATTTTGGGTATGGGGGGGATCCTCTCCATCCCATAAGTGGTTGAGGCTTGACCAAAATAATTAAAGCGCCATTTTTCCATCCATGTAGGTTTGTTGACTGTCAATCATGCACTCCGTGCATTGTACATGTTGTACACCGTGTTATCCCACGTGGATGTGCGTGCGCTGATTTTGTTAAATACACATAGAACTTCATAACCATATTGTATAGTTTTGTGGGTATCTTTCCAAATTAAATGTGATCCTTCCATAATTATTGGTAGTATGTTGTGTTGGGTTTTTCATCCATTTTCTGTATTTGTTTGAGTAATGTTTTTGTGATAACACCATGGTTCTTAAATATTAATTGTTTAAACCCCTTCTTCTTGAAGCTCAATTTTATTTCCTTTTTCCAATCCTTATGAGGTTCTGCCTTGTGCTTGAATTTCTCATAGCAGTACCTTGTGTTAATGTTTATGCCATTATTATAGTTCTTTGCATTTCAATAGATAAGAGCATCATAAGAACAAGATCACTGAGAAATACACATTCACAAGAGACATATCGTTTATCCTGGGAAACCCTCTAGGGGAAGAAAACCCAACAAAAACTTCCTTATCATAAATAGCTTATACAATGTTCAAGAGATAACTCAAACCAATACAGATAGTCCTCTCCAAGAGATGCGTCACTCTTCTTATCCTCTCTCCAACTAGTAAATGCAACTTGCCTCATAAGATATTGAGCAAGTGAGTTGTGTGTTAGAAGTGAGGCACTAGCCTCTTATTTATACAAGACTGGCATGTGTGAGAGGGTTTCACTGGCAGGGCCTACCTCTCACTCTGGGTGGGTAAACCCACCTTTATTTAATATTGGGTCTTCAATAATAACTGTTGGGGCCGACTTCTTATTCTACCCTTTATAATTGTCCAATGACCAATCCGCAAAAGGGGATTTGGTCCTTATACAATTACTGACATGATTAATCCACAATGGGGATTAATCATAATAATAAAATAACAATAATAATAAGAATTCTCTTCATGGTTACATTATTTCATAACTCCCCCTTAACAAGAAGGGTATTCTTCATCATCATCAGGCGAGAGAGGTCTGCATCATCAGTTGCATCAGGAGGACAGTATCATCAATATCATCTTGAAACATTGGCTAGCACATTTACGAGTCATCAGAAGTTTTCTTCATCAGCAGCATCATCATTCTTGAAAGAATGCCATCATCATCTGCATCAATATGTATCAATAAAAATGATACCTCATCACAGCACTAGGCTAGCACATCACAGTACTACACTGGCTCAATGTCACAGTTGATAAGCTGGTAGTTCAGTGTCAGTCACATCTTTCTTTACATCTAACAACTAGGTCAGAAGCAAGGAGTATCATCATCTCGCTTTACGTCTAACAACTAGGTTAGAAGCGAGGAATCACAATGTCATGCTTTACGTCTAACAACTAGGTCAGAAGCATGACTCATCTTGCTTTGCGTCTAACAATGAGGTTAGAAGCAAGGAACACATCAACATCTTGCTTTACATCTAACAATGAGGTAAAAAGTGAGGAATCATCTTGCTTTACGTCTAACAACTAGGTCAGAAGCATGACTCATCTTGCTTTACGTCTAACAATAAGTTCAGAAGCAAGGAACACACGACGTCATGCTTTACATCTAACAGTGAGGTCAGAAGCATGACTCATCTTGCTTTACGTCTAATAGCGAGGTCAGAAGCAAGGATCACACGACATCATGCTTTACGTCTAACAGTGAGGTCAAAAGAATGAATCATCTTGCTTTACATCTAACAATGAGGTAAGAAGCAAGGATCACATGGCGTCATGCTTTACATCTAACAGTGAGGTCAGAAGCATGAATCATCTTGCTCTACATCTAACAGCGAGGTCAGAAGCAAGGGTCACATGGAGTCATGATTTATGTCTAACAGCGAGGTCAGAAGCATGACTCATCTTGCTTTACATCTAACAATGAGGTCAAAAGCAAGGATCACACGGCATCATGCTTTACATCTAACAACGAGGTCAGAAGCATGACTCATCTTTCTTTACGTCTAATAATGAGGTTAGAAGCAAGGATCACACTGCGTCATGATTTATGTCTAACAGCGAGGTCAGAAGCATGAATCATCTTCCTTTACATCTAACAACTAGGTCAGAAGCAAGGAATACACATACTCCCCCTTTCAGAGAGGGTCCTTTCGGACTATACCAAGCTTATCTCGAAAGTGTTCAAACTTTACACTAGATAGAGACTTAGTCAACATGTCAACAACTTGTTCATCCATGCTAATGTACTGGAGGTTCAAGGCTCCTCTCTATACCATGTCGTGGATGAAATGATAGTGGATCTCTATGTGCTTCAACCTGTCATGGAACATAGGATTCTCTGTCATTTTAATGCAGCTTTGATTGTCACATAGAATCGTGGTTGCTCTCATCTTCAAATCAAATAGGTCTGTCAGCAAATTTCGAAGCCATATAGCTTCGCAGCTAGCAGAACATGTGGCAATGTACTCTACTTTCGCTGTGCTGAGAGAAATACTGGATTGCTTCCTACTCTGCCATGAGATCATGGCCGATTCCAAACTGAGACAGCATCTGGAAGTGCTTTTTCTGTCAACAACGCTTCTTGCCCAATCTGCATCAGTATATCCATTCAAAGTGAAGTCATGATCTCCATCATAGCTGAGACCATAATCCATTGTACCTTTAAGGTACCTCATCACATGTTTTGCAGCCACTAGATGAACATGTATGGGCTCGACCAGAAACTGAATCAAGGTGTTCACTGCAAAACAAATGTCTGGTCTAGTGTTCGTTAGGTACATCAGCGATCCAATAATCTGTTTGTACAATGTGGCATCTATCAAATCTGACAAAGTATCGACCAAAAAATTTAGCTTTGCTTCCATGGAAATATTCATGGACTTGCATTCTAGCATGTCGAATCTCTTTAATATTTTTACCGTTTACTTCCCTTGGTTAAGGAAGATTCTTTCTGGACTCTGCCATACCTCAAGACCTAAGAAGTAATGCATTACACCAAGTTCTTTCATTTCAAATTCTGGGGCAAGTCTCTCTTTACATTCAACAATGAGATTTTCTTCTCCAGTTAAGAATAAGTCATCCACATACAGTAGTAATATTACTGGTTCATTATCCATAATGTTGAAGTAGAGATTTGAGTTTGCTTTACTTTTGGTAAAGCCTAATCTCATCAAGAAACTGTCTATACGACCATACCAAGCTCTGGGATCTTGCTTCAATCTGTATAAGGCTTTCTTCAATCGGTAGACATGAGACTTCCTGTCTTCAACCTCAAATCCTTGGGGTTTCTCTATATACACTTCCTTTTCGATAACACCATTCAGGAAAGATGTCTTCACTTCCATCTGGTGCAACTTCCATTTCATCTTAGCAGCAAGAGCTATAATGGTTCTGATCGAAGTGCATCTGGTCACAGGAGCGAATGTCTCTTCATAGTCAATGCCTTCCTTCTGGTAAAAGCCACGAGCGACAAATCTTGCTTTATATTTCTCAATACTTCCATCAGCAACATGTTTTATTTTGAAGAGCCATCCGTAGGATACCCCATATTTATTCTTTGATCTGGGAACTATTTCCCATACTTCGTTCTTCATTATGGATTGGTATTCCTATATCATGGCATCTGCCCATTCCTTCTTTTGAATGGCTTCTTCAAATCATGTAGGCTCTTCATCTAGTAGAGTACACTTCAAAGCTGTGTAATTGGAGAATGGCTTTGGTTTTTTCACCTGTCTCATGGTTCCTTCTGGAACACCATACTTCTCTCCATCTTGAATAATATCTCTTGCCAAAGCATGCTTTCTTTTATGGGAGAAGGTCATTTGAGGAGGTTCTTGAACTTCTGTTATATCATGAACTTCAAGAGTCTCCTCATTAGGGGAAGTTACGACTTCCCTTACAGGTTTTGCAGTTCTGGGAACTTTTCTCATGGATTCTGTATTCCTGGGATTTACAGGTTCCTCTTCATATACTTCTTCAAGCTGGCATCTTCTTGATTTCTTAAGTGCAACTTCTTCATCAAAGGTCACGTCCCTACTGATCTCAATATGATGGTGACCAGGTATGTAGATTCTGAAGGCCTTGGATACCTCACAGTATCCCTTCTTTCTGGAGGGTTCCAGCTTGTTTCTTTTCTCTTTCGGTATTAAAGAATGGACAACCAAATATTTTGAGATGGCTTACCTATGGCTTCTTTCCGGTGAACATCTCTTCTGGTGTCTTGAGCCCAAGTGTGCTATGGGATAATTGGTTCTGCACATAAACAACTGTCATTGCTGCTTCTGCCCATAAGCACATAGGAAGATCTTGATCTTCATGGCTTCCAGCATGGTTCTGTTCTTCCATTTAGTTACACCGTTTTTTTGGGAATCTTGATCCCAACATCTTTGCAGAAGTTCATGAGCTCTTCTGAGGTATATTCTCCTCCATTATCTGACCCAAGTATCTTAATATTCCTTACAGAAGGGTTCTCTTATCAAGGATTTGAATTCCTTGATCTTGTTGAACACTTCAAATATATCCA
>ML825918.1:29828-39961 GCA_009831015.1 Picea engelmannii | reverse complement strand
ATGGATTCTTCAATAGCGTGGGTCATGGAAGCTTCTGAGTGACCCACCTTCTTCTTTTCCACTGATGATTGCTTCATTTATGATCTCTCCTTTAGCACGTTTCCTTCTGCAACCTTCGCTATAGCTTCCTCATGTGACCTGGACCAAGGTCAACAAAACAACAAGCAAGAATAATATCCCTCTGATAATATAAGGAAATAACATGAACAATCATCACAGTAGCTCCTTTAGAGATATCACTTATAATTTATCTGAAGTAAAGATTAAAGGTAAGGAATACAATATGAAATGAGGTCAACACTCTCATAGTGTTGTGACCAAGCATTCTTCCATGGTAACCTGGAACTAACACACAAGGTTTCTCCTAGAGGAGATGTTAGTTGTATCAGGCAAAGCATAATAGTTGTATCAGGCAAAGCATAATAGTTGTATCAGGCAAATAATTCTTCTATATTCTCACATGCTATCAAGTATAATACTTTACGATGATTTCTATCTCAACTAAAGTCATCAACTTGTCATGTGTACCTTTGAATCTTGATTAATCAAACTTGGAGCCTTGTCCTCAAGAGTGAGTACTTTCTTTTCTTCTAGGTCTCCTTCCCTCAAGTGACCAGTGCTTTCTTCAACCTATCTTCTGTGCTAAGTCAATATGCTATCTTGACAAAAGGTTAGGTTAGAGGATAAGCTCTATGATCAACTTTCAATCCTTCTAATAATTTGATCATAGCTTCAACATGCAATACTGATTAAGATAATGACATAACAAATAGATGCATATTAGAATAATCACACCTGAGTTGCATCATTCCTCTGAATGTGTTTGGATATTGAGATCCTTCTGGATCTATGGCAAGAGACCCCTTCTCCTGCAAATACTCTTTAGGGTTTAACCATTAAACATATGTGAGTACATACCTCGGATAACATTTGCAGGTGGTGGCTCCATCTGGTAGCAGCAGTAATTATTACCAAAAACTTCAAAGGTGATTGCAACTGGTTCTACGGTTTCAACTGCAACCGGTACTGCAACTGTAACTAGTACTGTAACTGCAACTGGTTCTGAGACTACAACTGCAACTGCAACTTAGGGTTTTATGAGGAAACCCTAATTTTTCAAACTTCGAATTTTGAAATTCTGATCCAGGGGATAGATGCCCTGAGCTGAGGCAAGTTAGCTGGTGCAGTCGAAATTTTGAAAATCCAACTTTTACCCCGTCAAACTTGATCTGTGGATTTCTGGACTAGCGCTTTTGGTTTTCTGCTACTTCTGGTACTCTGGTACTTCTGGTACTTCTGGTACTCTAGTTTTTTGATTTTCTGGTACTTTGTGAAACTAGGGTTTCACTTTCCGGGAGATCTAGCCACTGAAAAGGTGTGATCTAAGTGCCAAAATGATCCTTGG
This sequence comes from Picea engelmannii, assembly GCA_009831015.1. NCBI lineage: Eukaryota > Viridiplantae > Streptophyta > Pinopsida > Pinales > Pinaceae > Picea > Picea engelmannii. Next base: position 38,556 of record ML825918.1, on the reverse strand, counting down.
GGGAGGGCGCAACTTTCTAGGTGGTTTTGGAGCTGAAAAGATTCACTTTTGAAAAACCCTAATTTGCAGGTACTGCAACAGTGACATTTTTCTCTTGTGAAACATGTTTCCTTCAGGTTGGCTCTAATACCATGTTAATTTTTATGCCATTATTATAGTTCTTTTCATTTCAGTAGATAAGAGCATCATAAGAACAAGATCACTGAGAAATACACATTCACAAGAGACACAACATTTATCCCGGGAAACCCTCTAGGGGAAGAAAACCCAACAAAAACTTCCTTATCATAAATAGCTTATACAATGTTCAAGAGATAACTCAAACCAATACAAATAGTCCTCTCCAAGAGATGTGCCACTCTTCTTCTCCTCTCTCCAACTGGTAATTGCATCTTGCCTCATAAGATAATGAGCAAGTGAGTTGTGTGTTAGAATTGAGGTGCTAGCCTCTTATTTATACAAGACTGGCACGTGTGAGAGGGTTTCACTGGCAGGGATGACCTCTCACTGTGGGTGGGTAAACCCACCTTTATTTAATTCTGGGTCTTCAATAATAATTGTTGGGGATGACTTCTTATTCTGCCCTTTATAATTGTCCGATGACCAATCTGCAAAAGGGGATTTGGTCCTTATACAATTACCGACATGATTAATCCACAATGGGGATTAATCCTAATAAGAAAATAACAATAATAATAAGAATGTTCTTCACAGTTACATTATTTCAACAYCTTGCCTTCCTAATGGTGTACTCTAAGGTCTTATGTTCATCAAAATCAATCATGTCTCGAAAATATTGAGACAGTCCACTAATGACCCAATGTATCTTCGTCTTCTCATCCTTGATATAAGGTACATACCTAATCAACTCAAGKAATTTGTTGACATATTCATATATGGTGAGTTTTCCTAAATTGAGTTCATATAACTCCTTAGTATTTTCATCATAGTAACTCTCAGATAGGTACTTTTTCTTGAAATATTTATCAAATTCTCTCCATGAMAAATCCTTTTTGATTAATTGGGTTTGTTTTCCTTGATGTCAACCCTTGAAGCAAGTCTAGTACCCAATTATGGTAGTCCCAATAGTATGGATAAGGGAATTCAATTTGATTKATGTATAATTATATACAAATTAACATATTTGTAGGTAAGACTATTCTAGATGGATATTACATGTCATGGCATTTCTGGTGATATATGGAGCTCCACATAACTCCTGACGGTTATAGAGTTATGGCCTTGTGAAGTTAGAGAACCCTCATGAGTTATATAGAAGTCAAAGAAGTCAAAATTATTCTAGAATCTCCTAGAAGAGTTTGACTAGTTGGGTAAAACTACGAGTTAATCATGGGTTAAGTTGTTGCAATAAGAAAATAATTAAAAATAATTTAGTTGCAACTAGAAGTGGAGAATTTAGTATTTGTATCAAAGTGGTTTAGAAGTGGACAAGTGGTTAGAAGTGTGTTAGCCCTAAAAGAAATAAATTGGGTTAAGTTGGTTAGAAGGTAACCCCTTCAGGAAGCTACATGGAAGTATAAATAAGAGAACAAGGCTCTCCTATTAGAATCTATTGAGCACATTGAATATCTATTATTGTGTAAGGTTTATTGAAGGTACTCATTCATATATCTGAAGTTGCATAGGTTTGATAAATGGCTATGGGGGTTTGAGGATTTTCCCTAGAGAGATTAGTGGTTTCATGAGACTTTCTATATAAGTTAGATCTACAGAAATACAATGATGGTAAAGTCAATATCTAACATTGATACATCTTGTTAGTGTTAAGGGACATCTTGTGTTTCTTGGAATATGGTTAAAGTTTGTTGTGGTACATGGTTGAGAGATACTATTTGTGAAATGGTTGATGTATTGAGAGGTTGTATATCAGAAAGGGTTTGATGTCTAGTCCACGTGAGGGTAATTATACTTGTTCTTGATTATAATTGTATGGAACATGACTAGAGAGATATAGATACATTTGGTTAAAGGATATGTATGAGGATGTATGCACATGGCACAACTACAGGTTACACATAGTGACAGGTTGCAGGTTGAGTTGACAAGAGGCAACATAGTTTCTGAGTTTCAAAAAAAGTGGAAAACCCTTTTTTTAGAAAGCATACACACGTTGTAGAATATAGAGGCCGTAGACATACATGGGCTTCAGTACAGATAGGTTGTGTACATACATGGGTTGTAGCACAAATAGGTCTCATACATGTTGGTTTTGATTGGTATAGGCTGAGTACAGGTACAAGTTAGTTACAGGATAGTGGCACAGGTTGGTTACAGGTTGTTGGCTCAGGTTGGTACAGGTTTATAACAATATATCTCACAGTGATAGTGTGACATTGGTTTCATCATCTTACTTATATTTTAGGGTGGCAGGATGGGGCAAGGATAGGTGGTTGTAGCCTCCTTCCAGTTGTAGCCAGAGAACATAGGGGGTCATATCATCCTTCTGGTTGTAGCCAAACAATTGGGGATTTGTAGTTTCCCTCAGGTTGTAGCCTGGAAATATAGGGGAACAAAGCTTCCTTCTAGTTGTAGATGGAGAACAAAGGAAGTTGGTTCTTCTAATGAATTTAATTATTAAAGACATATAAGAAAAAACATTTTGTGATTTTCTTCCGCATTGGGTTTCCACGTAAAAATAGTGGTGTACAGTATATGTGTATGATTGTTGATTCTCCATGGTTTATTTACTCTGCACTTATTGGATGATAATGCTATATTGATCATAAAGATAAATAAAACTTTCATACTTTGGTTAAAAGGATTAAAAAACTCTATTACTAATTCACCCCCCCCTCCGAGTAATCCAACAATTGGTATCAGAGAAGGTTCCATCAAAAATCAGTTTAACCACTGAAATGTAGATATGGATAGAAAAAATATGTATAAATATGGAATACCACAGTTTGATGGAAAGAACTATGCATTCTAGAGAAGGAGGATGAAAACATATGTACACAAACATGGATTTGAGGTTTGGCAATTAGTTGTAGATGGATACAAAGAACCAACAATTCCGTGAATGAATGGAAGTGGAAGAAAACTCAATCTAAATAATTCAAAAGCCACAAATGCACTTCTGAATGGTCTTTGTGACTCGATATATGTCAAATTTATGCATTGCAACTCTGCTAAAGAGATTTGGGATAAAATTCACAATATTTATGAAGGAGATGCAAAAGTCAAGGAAGTAAAGCTTCAAACTTACAGAGGTCAATTCGACCAACTAAAGATGAAGGAAGATGACAATATTGCAACTTACTTCTTATGAGTTGATGAAACAGTGAATGAAATCATAGGATTGGGAGAAGAATTTAATGAATCTATAATTGTTCAAAGGGTACTAAGATCTCTTCCGATGATATTTGATCCTAATATCTCAACACTAGAAGAAATGGCAGATCTAGACTCAATAAGCATGGATGAACTACATGGAATATTCACATCCCATTAAAAGAGAATTGAACATGAGAATATGGGTATAAAAGAAGCAACATTCAAAGCATCCAAGAAGTCAAAGAAAAAGGGAAAGGAAAAGGAAAAATAATATAGAAGCAGTAGTGACATATTAGAAGATGATGAAGAAGTGGCCAACTTTGTCAGAAGACTAAAAAAGGGAATTGATGAAAGATATAGAGGTAAGATTCCATTGATTTGTTTTAATATTGATTCTATTGGTCATTTTTCTAGCAAATTTACTCACAAGAAAAAGAAAAGAAATGAAGAAGATGATTCAAATAGAAAAAAAACATGTAAAGGCAAAAGAACAAAAAAGAAAGTTTTTAAGAAATGTTTCTGCACCAAAGAAGACATCTCCTTATCAGATGAAGATGAATTCAATTAAAGTGAGACATAAATAGTTCTATTCATGGCAATAGAAGACTCTAATAAATAAGACATTGGAGAGGAATATGAAGAGATAGAAGTTGACTACAGAGAAGAAATATTGAGTGCTATAGAAGTTATAAAAAGAGAAAAGAAAAAAAAACAATAAGATCTAGGAAGAACTAGACAAGAAGGAAGACACTCAGAATTCAAACTCTAAAGAGTTAGATTATATGATCATTGAGCTAAAGGTTCAAATAGAATAAGACAAAATAATCAAAGAAACAGTCAAAGAAAAACTAGAAGAAAAGGACAAGATCATTGGAAATTTGGAAGCAGAGGTTGTTACATTGAGAAAGAACCTTCAACCGTAAAAAATGTAGAACAAATCAAAGGTTTTGGATAATATTATCAACATTCAAAGGACACATCATGATAAGTCTAGGCTAGGGTACAATCAGAAAGAAAGAGGTTCAACATACAAAACCACAAATAAAGAAACAGAACGAAGAAGCTATGTAGAGACAGTTAGAGGAGACAAGAAGTTTTACAAGGAAGATCACAGGGACACTCCTCCACCTAGAAGATTCATATTTTAGAATCAATGACGATAAAAAACAAGAAGGACTTAGGAAGATGAAGGATTCAGAAGAGTAAATCCTTTCAAAATATCTTCAAATCCCATATATCAAACTGTCATTTTTGGTTTATGTTATGCATGTAATAATTTTGGACATAAAGCTCTAAATTGTAGAGATAATAGCAGGAACAAAAAAAAAATTGAAAGTCATGCAAAAAATGGTTATCCAATAATGCCTAGTGAAACACAAAGAGGAAACTACAATAGGTTTGAATCATTGATCACTGGAGTGGAATGATACAAGTGCAACAACTTTGGACACATGTCCAAATATTATAGAATGACAGACCCTCCTAAAGAATCACAACAAAATGAAAATAATACTAGACATGAACCTTAGCAAAGAATATGGATAAGAAAGCAGACTCAGTTTAACAATGAAGAATGAACACTCGCTCTACAAGCTAACACAAGAAATATGGTTGGCATGTTGACAGTGGTTTTTCAAATCACATGATAGGTGATGAAGACATGTTTCTTACATTGAGAAAGGAAAGAGATGGATCAATCTCCTTTGGAAATGATGACTCGGCTAGAATCATAGAAAAGGGCATAGTCTGAATTGGAAAGAAGAATACTAAGGAAGAAAATGTTCTACTAGTGGAAGATATAAAACATAATATTCTAAGTGTAAGTCAAATGTGTGACCAAGGTCATAAAATTACATTCGATTCACAGAACTTTCAGATAAGAAAAGAAGGATCGGGAAAATTGATTGCAACAGTTGCAAAACCTTCAAGAAACATATATGTATTAAGTGAAATTGGAAATGAAAAATGTTGGCTAGGAAAGGAAGATGAAGTTTGGGTATGACACAAAAGAATGGGTCACATAAACTTTGATAACTTTCAAAGTCAAAAAAGGAAGTAGTCAGATAAATACCCAAGATCACAAAGCCAACCAACACATTATGCAAGCATTATCAATAAGGAAAATAAACAAAGTCCAGATTCAAATCAAAGGAGTATTCCACAACAAGACCACTAGAAATTGTACATACTAATCTAGTTGGACCAACTAGAACAAATGGTTTAAAAGGTGAGAAATACTTTATGTTATTGGTTAATGATTATATAAGAATGACTGCAGTTTGTTTTCTCAGGAAGAAATCATAAGCATTTGAAAATTTCAAGGTATGCAAGGAAATGGTTGAAAATGAAATGGATTCAAAAATCAAATGTTTGAGATCAGACAATGCAAGAGAGTTTACTTCAAATGAATTTATGGATTTATGTAGAAATCATGGAATAAAAAGGCAATTCTCTATCGCTAGGACACCTCAACACAATGGAGTTTTTAAAAGAAAGAACATGACAATACAAGAAATGGCTTGAACAATGTTAATGGATTCTAAATTGATAGATGTTTTTTGGACACATGCAGTGCATACAACAATTTAGATTCAAAATAGAGTAATGCTCAAAAAGAATAGTAGCAAAACTCCCTACGAGCTATGGTAAGGAAGACCAACAAATGTGAAGCACTTCAATGTTCGAAAGCAAATGATACATCAAAAGAGAAGATGGAAGAATTGGAAAGTTTGACTCTCGTGTGGACAAAGGTGTACTTGTTAGTTACTCAAGAAAAATAAAAGAATCTAAGTGTTACAATCTAAGGCTCAACAAAGATGTGGAAAGCATCATTGTAACAGTTGATGAAAAAAGTGCATGGAAATTAAAGGAAGAAGAAAAGGAATCAATGGAACATGTTTATAAAGAAGAAGAAAAGGATGAAGAAGCTGTAGAAGGGGAATATGAAGAAGATTAGATAGAAGTAGAAGAGCAAGTTAAAAAAGTACCTCCAAAGACACCTAGAAAATGAGTATGGAAGAATCATCATTCAAATCAGATTATCGGGAACAAAGATACAGGAATTGAGACTAGAAGAAAAATGTGTTCACCAGAACAACTGTACCTAACACTTTTATCTTCGATTGAAACAAATAGGTTTTAAGAAGTCAGTAAGGATGAATTATGGAAAAAGGCCTTGAATGAAGAGTTGGATCAAATAACGAATAATGAAACTTGGGAATTCGGTCCAAGACCAAGGTACAAGAATGTGATTGGCACAAAGTGGGTCTTCAAAAATAAATTGAATGAAGATGGGCATGTTACCAGGAACAAAGCTACATTGGTATGTAAAGGATACACATAGGTTCAAGGTATCGAATTTGAAGAGATGTTTTCCCTAGTTTCTAGAATGGAAGCAATCTGATTGATCTTAGCTTATGCATGCTCCAATAAGATTAAAGTGTACCATATGGACCTAAAATCATCCTTTCTGAATGGGGAACTTGAAGAAGAAGTCTACATTGATCAACTAGAATGATTTCAATTGTTAGAGAACGACTATTATGTGTGTAGGTTGAATAAGGCCTTGTATGGTCTAAAACAAGCTCCTAGAGCATGGTACTCTAGACTGGATAGATATCTACAACAAGTAGGGTTCAGAAAAGGAAATGCAAACAACAACCTCTACATCAAGGTAACTCAAGATAGTATTTTCTTAAATGAAGTTTATGTTGATGATATTATTTTTGGAAGTGATGATGATAGGTTAAGTTATAAATTTGCAAAGGATATGCATAATGAATTTGAAATGTCATTACTTGGATAGATATATTTCTTTCTGGGTATTGAAATATGTCAAAGAAATGAAGGAATTTTTATTTCTCAAACTAAGTATATCAGATAAATGATAAAGAGGTTCGGAATGGAATATTGCAAACTAGTTAGCACTCCTATGCAAACTAGTTGCAAGTTGAGAAAAGATGATGGTTCAAATTATACTGATTAGAGGCAGTACATGTCAATGATTAGTAGTTTACTTTATGTGACAACGTCTAGAGTAGATGTAATGCAGACAGTTGGACAGGTGGCACAATTTCAAGTAGCACCAAAGGAATCACATGTTCTAGTAGTGAAGAGGATTTTCAGATATCTCAAGGGAACAAAAGAGTCTGGATTATGGTATATGAAAGGAAATGATCTATCACTTATTGCCTACACAATTGTAGATTGGGCAGGTTGACTTGATGATCGACGAAGCACCATTGGATCAAAATTCTACTTGGGTGAGTGTTTGGTATCTTGACTAAGAAAGAAACAATCATCAATATCATTTTCTACAGCTGAAGCAAAGTATATTGCAGTAGCAACATGTTGTACATAGGTTCTATGGATGAAACAAACTTTGACAGATATATAAGTTGAGTATGATGAGCCCATTCCTATATATATTGTGATAATAAAATCTCTATCAATGTCTCAAAGAATCCAGTAATGCACTCCAAGATGAAGCACATTCCAATTAAGTATCACTTTCTACCAGAACAAGTTGCAGAGAAGAACATCAAAGTTGAATATGTGGGAACAAAAGAACAGGCTGCAGATATCTTCACAAAATCGCTTCCAAGGGAAGGTTTGAGTATCTTCATGAGATTATCAGAGTAATATATACTCCAAATTGAATGTTTTTGAATGCTTATCTTATATTTTTTATATTTACACGAGGAAGCACCATCAAGAGGACAATTCAAGCTAGGGGAGTTGGTTCAAGAAGAATTCAGTCAAGGGGAGCATCCCCAAGGATAGTTCATTTAGGGGGAGTAGCCCCAAACAAAAAGTTACATTTTTCATTTATGTCAAAGGGGGAAAGATTCACCAAATGCATGACAAAGAGTTATATGCTCGGAGAGAGAGTACATAGGCATGTTTCTAGGGGGAGTGATGGTAACAGGGGGAGCATAAGAGATATGACATTAGTGTTGCATTAGAGTGTTTCCATCAATGAAAAAGGGGTATATTTTTTATTAGTTGGGTTGGTTTTCATTGATGTAAACCCTTGAAGCAAGTCCGATAACAAAGTTTGGTAGCCCCAACAGTATGTATAAGGAAATTCAGTTTTATTTATGTATAATGGTATAAAGATTAACATATTTGTGGGTAAGACTATTCTAGATGGATAGTGCATGTCCTGTCATTTTTGGTGATATGTGGAATGCCACATAACTCCTAACGGTTAGAGAGTTATGGCCTTATGAAGTTGGAGAACCCTCATGAGTTATCTAGAAGTCAAAGAAGTCAAAATTATTCTAGAAGATCCTAGAAGACATTGACTAGTCAAGTGAGTAAAACTAGGAGTTAATCATGGGTTAAGCTTTTAAAATAAGAAAATAAGTAAAAATAATTAGTTGCAACTAGAAGTGGATAATTTACTATTTGTAGAAAAGTGGGTTAGAAGTGG
>ML825917.1:119222-138115 GCA_009831015.1 Picea engelmannii | reverse complement strand
ATTTGGATAAGGAAAGGACAATTAAAAGGAAAGAAACTTGTAGCAAAAGATGTTAAGACAAAACCAAATTTAGATCGCATTCTTAAATCAAACATTGGTTACATGGATCTTAAAATAATACGTACATCACCAGACTATTTTTTACATTTGTGTAAGAACTTGTATGCAATGATTCGACAATTAGGTCCACCAACTTTCTTTGTGTCCTTAAGTAGTGCCGAGAATTGTTGGGAGCCATTAGTAAAAAAACTACAAAAAATAAGACGAGAGAAAAAAAAACTCAACTAAAAATGAAATTGAAGAAAATGATGTTGACAGCTTAATCAGAAATGACCTTATAACATGTGTATGATACTACAAAAATAGAATAAATTCTCTGCGTCAATTAGTTTTCCATGAATCCAAATACTTTGATGAAGTGAAAGACTATTTCTTTGTAACAGAGTTTCAGAATCGAGGAAGTCAACATGAACATGGATTGCTATGGATAAACAATGCACCCATCTATGGAACAAATACAAAAATTGAAATTGAAAGCTTTGTGGACCAGTACTTGTCCTGTGACTAAAAAATAATCCCAACCAATCTCAAAAGTATTCAACACCATCATCATACAAGAACTTGTAATAAAATAAAAAAAACATGCATTGTAGGTTCAATTTCCCCATTCCACCAATGAGAAAAACAAAAATACTTGAACCTATGAAATTTGACAATGAAATTACGAAGAAAAAAAATGCGAAATCGATATTTGATACCCTAGAAAATATGAATTGTGATGAAACATAAACATTTGACAGTTTCTTGGACAAATTAGGTATGACGAAGAATGACTACATCCATACAATTCAATGTAGTCTAAAACGAACCAATTTTATTGGAAAGGAAACCAATAGACATATGGACTAATAAATTTTCTCAGCATATTCCAATGATTTGGAATGCAAATACTGGTGCTCAATTTGTACTTAACTCATATGCTGCAGCTACATATTGTAGTTCATATATGACAAACCTATACAAAACAATGACGTTAATGTTTAAACATATAAGGAACGATTCTCAAAAAAGGGATGTTGATGTCATAGAAACAATTACAAGACTTGGAAAAGATTTGCTAAACTTGCAACAAATGTCTACACAACAAGATGTATATATAGTATTATCATTGCCACTTAATACTAGCTCAAGAAAATGTATATTTCTTAATACTTCACCAAAATCTGAACGACCATTTATACTAAAAAACCCAAAAGAATTAGAATGTGAACAGGATGATTCAGAAAACATAGCATGCCTATCGATAATCAACCACTATGTAAAACAACCTGAAAGAATTGAACATATATGCTTAACAAAGTTTGCATCATGCTACACAATAAAAGGTAATAAGCGAAGAAATTTTGATAACCCATATGTCATTAGCTATGTGAAGTACAATAAGAATAAGGACTTTGATAACTATTACAGAGAAAAAATGATGTTGTACGTTCCACATCGCTTTGATGAAAGAATTTTCAAAGAAAAATACTCAACTTGGAAAAATGCATATCTAACATTCAAAGAAATCATAAAATGCAATGAACAAAAATTCACCAACAAAATTATAAAATCATGGACTGATTTTGATAACATAATAGATGAAATTGAGAACAAAGATAATGAGTTGTTCAACAGATATATATCTAAAGATCGAGAAATAAATGTCGATGCACATTATCAAGAGTATAACATTGAATTAGATTTTGAATATTTGCAAAAAGTTAGAAATGAAAAATCAATACTTGAAAGACCTTACCAAATTGTAAACAACCACATATATTAGAAGAAGCAAAATTCTATCAAATGATGAGATCTCTAAATAAAGAACAAGCAAAGATAGTGAAGGAGATATTGACAACTAAAAAAGGAGATACAAATCAACTAATATACTTATTCTTGATAGGAGGTGCGGGTACTAGGGAAACATTTACAACAAAAACAATTTTTCATTCTTTAATGCGGATGTACAATAACATATTGGAATACAACCCAATGCAAGTGAGAGGAATCATAACAACATATACAGGAAATGAAACATTCAATGCAGGCGGTGTGACACTGCACTTTGCATTTCACATGCCATTTAACAAATCATAATAGCTTTCCCTTAAAAGTGAAAAATTAAACACATTAACAAAACATTGCCAACAACTTTGTGTAATACTTATTGATGAGGCATCCTTAATAGGTGCAACATTCTTGTACCAAATTGACAAATGTTTACGAGAAATAAAGTACAACCCATTAGCCTATTTTGGAAATATTGATATAATATTCCTAGGTGACTTATTCCAGGCACAACCTATCAGAGATTCTCTAACCTTTGAGTATCCAACTATTGAGAAGTAAAAAACACCATATGACTTTTAGAAGGAAAAAGTAAAATTCTATGAGTTGCATACTACAATGCACCAAAAAGACAAAAAAATTATTGAAATCCTTTACAAAATGTGAATGAATCAACAATCTGACGAAGATATAGAATATGTAAATGAACATTTCCATAGAAAAGCTCCATTAGATCCATTATTTCCACACCTGTTTTATAGAAACAAGGATGTACAAAAGCACAATGAAAAAATGTTGTCATATGTAAATGAAGAACTAATAGTTCTTGAAGCAATTGGCGAACATGAAAGTAAGCAAGTAGGCTATGTACCATACAAGAAAACAATAATGTTTCCACCAAAAATCCTAATCAAATATAATGTTCTTGTTGAGATATATGTTATAAATTATAACATCAAATATGGCCTTGTTAATGGTATATAATGTTCTTGTTGAGATATATATTAGAAATTATAACAACGAAGATGGCCTTGTTAATGGCGTTGATGGAATATGCAAAAGAGATACCAAAAAAAGGAAATTGTGGATGTAATATGGATAGACTTTGTAAATCTAGACATTGGTAAATTGCAAAGGAAGAAGTATCATCAACTGTATGACAAAGATATCTCATCAAATTGGACCCCAATAGTATGCATTGCAAAACAACTAGCATCTAATAGCAAAAGCTCTTAAAGTATAGTACGAAAACAATTCCCAATACAACTAGCTTGTGCTAGAACAATACATCGATCACAAGTCTTGACATTAGATGGACTTGCATTTGATCCAAATCATATATAGACACATGGAATAGTATACACAACATTATCACATGTCAAAACAATAGAATCATTATATCTTGTCAATAAACTAACACAAAAGAATTTTCATGTGAACAAGAAAATAGTAGAAGAAATGAGACACTTAACAACAAATGCATTGTGGAAACTAGGATATATACAAACACCAATAACAAACAAAAATACTTTATCGGTTTCAACTTTGAATACACGAAGTCTATATGCTCATATCAATGGCATTGTACATGACGAAGATCTAATGAATAATATGATCTTTTGCATCCCAGAAACACATCTAAACTTTGCACCAACAAACAATGAGTTTTCCAAATTAAATTTCAACATAACAAATTATCTTTATGGAGTACTTACTTGCATAGAAAAAAACATAAACATCATATCAACAAAAAAAAATTGCAATGATAGAACTGAGATTGGTTTATCAGATATATACTTTCAGTGCCGAATATGCATAATAAATGTATATGTTGCACCACTTGCATCTCTTTCATCAATTATTGAAGCAATTGCAATGGATAAAACACAATCAATGAATACATATTGTATTATTATAATCATTGGAGATTTCAATAATGACATTCGTTCAAATAGAAAGAAAAAAAAAAAAAACTATTAGAGTACATGAAATTAGAGCAATTACGAGAAATAACAAATAACTTTGTCCCAAAAAATATACCCCTCGTTGACCAGATTTGGACAAATTTTCCCATTGAACAATGCCAGGTCAATATTTCACATGCATATTGGAGCGATCATGATGTTGTTCAATCCCTACTACATTTTAATTGATTTTGTTGCAAATAAATAGTAAAATAGCTATGCATTGTTGTTTAAAACTTCTCATACAACAATTTGCAAATCATATTCATCATAGAAAGATATATGATGATATATTTTTTTTTAGTGTATATTTCACCAAAATCAAACATGAAAGCAACTTGAAAAACCTAAAAACATATTCATTGTAGAAGGTATTATCTGTTTTGCAAAAACATACAACAAATAACTACCAAGTAAGTATCCCTCCATTCATCTTTCTTTTTTACTCTACCATTATTAATACATCTTTCATTTATAGTATATTATTATTAATATATCAATAGTTTTCTATTATTATTAATACATCGATAGTTTTCAAAGTTTTAATTTTGTTAYCCTAAATATTGTTTATGTGCATTTAGAACATATTCATTGTAGAAGGTATTATCTATTTTGCAAAAGCATACAACAAATAATGACAGTAAGTATCSCYCCATTCATCATTTTTTTTACTCTACCATTATTAATACATTTTTCATTTTTAGTCTATTATTATTAATACATCAATARTTTTCTATTATTATTATTATTAATATATCAATAGTTTTCAAAGTTTTAATTTTGTTATCCTAAATATTGTTTATGTGCATTTTCTAGATAATTTTTAAATGTTTCTATATACTTGATCTAATTCATATTTTGTTTGATCTAATTCATATCTTAAAACCAGGAAAATGGATAAAAGTCTAAAAGATAAAGCCATAAAGAATGAAGATGTAGCCAAACCAGAAAGAGTTTCTAAAAGGTACATTCTCCTAACATCTCTTCTCTACTTCACAATTAAGAACTATGCTAATCTCAATTTTCAGAAAACATATTACAATTGAAGAAACCCAACCAGAGCATGAACAACAAGAAAAAAAGGTTAGTAGTATGTGCTATTAAATTGTATTTTTGGAAAATAAAACTCTTAGTTTTGTATTGATTTTAACATTTTTTTGTTATAACATTGTAATTTTTCTGTGCCACATACTTAACAGGAAAGTATATATTAACAATTCATCAGCTATGTATTATATATATTAGAGTACATTAGATTTCAAATGTTTTAAGCATTTTGTTTTAAGTCCATGTTTTTCAAAGAAAAAAGGTAAGTAGTATGTGCTATTAATTTGTATCTTTGAAAAAAAAACATGTTAGTTTTGTATTGATTTTGACATTTTTTGGTTATAACATTGTAAATTTCTCATGTTTGATACTTAAGAGGAAAGTATACATTAACAATTCATGAGCTATGTATTTTATATATCATAGTACATTAGATTTCAAATGTTTTATGCATTTTGTTTTAAGTCCATGTTTTTCAAAGAAAAAAGGTGAGTAGTATGTGCTATTAATTTGTATCTTTGAAAAAAAAACCTGTTAGTTTCCCATCATCACTTATGTATTCTATATATCATAGTACATTAGATTTCAAATGTTTTAGTTTTCACCTAACATCTCTTCTCTACTTCACAATTAAGAACCATGCTAATCTCAATTTTCAGAAAACATATTACAATTGAATAAATGCAACGAGAACATGAACAAAAATAAAAAAATGTCAGTAGTATGTGCTATTAAATTGAGTGATTTGATTTTATTCTCCATTTAACATTAATTTATGTCATTTATTATTTTTAAGGATTTTATGATTTTAGTAGTTTTATATTTATACTAAGTTGACATGTTAACTAATGATTATTCATAAGTGAAGTATTTTTATTTAAATAATGAGTTGAATTTTTGGCATGTGTTCACCACATATGTATTCTATATATCATAGTACATTAGATTTCAAATGTTTCATACATTTTGTTTTAAGTCCATGTTTTCCCTATCTTGATTCCATATGCAATTTTTTTAGCTCCCAAAAAATGGTAGAGATCAGAAACAAAAAAGACAAATGAGAGGAGAACCAAAAAGGTAACTATTTTTAACTTTTGTTATTTATGTCACATATATTAAATTATTTTCAAACAATTCTACTTATTTGGATAAACAAAAAGAAACACTGTAAAACCTATTTTGTCATATGATTCCAAATTTATATATTAAATTATTTTCAAAGAATTCTACTTATTTTATAAACAATTATAAAATACAAGTCACTAAAAATGTCTTTGATCCTTGTTTGGAATTTGGATGACGCATTCTTAAGGTTGAAGTGCACGACTCTCCATTGGTATTGGCCATGTGGTACCATAAACCCTTAGCTTTATTCCAATTTTCCAAAAACCACTCTTGATATAGAACGTACTAAAAACATTGCGGTTTTGGATATTTTGTAATAATAGTTATTTATTTGGAATAAATCATTTTTGTATTCAATTTTTTTTTTTGGTGCATTTTCATCCCTCTAAAAAAGCCACCAAATTATGAATATAAATAATTTGAATGAAGAGTGTGGTATATGAAGAGAAGGATAAAAATTTGAATAGATATATTTATTTCTAAATGTCTAAGTGCCTCTCTTTACAGTAAATATATTTTACTTTCAAACATTAATTTCATCTCATTCTCATTATCATGTTGAAAACATTGGAATCACCTTTATCAATTGAGGATATTAGCAACAATATAACTCGAAATGTTTTTCATGATGATGTATTAGTCACATACAAAACTTTTTTAGACAAAGCAAATAAGACACTTCATGTAGATTTGACAGACACTAAAGTTGAAATGACAATAACATTGTTTGTGCCTACATAACTCATTGAACAACATGAACAAAAGATTGTTCCACAAGGATTGCCATAATTTTTTTTCAAATAATAGCAAAAAAAAATATGATGCTGGTGATTGTGAAAAAACATTTTCATTAACCAACTCAAGCATAGTTGAAAACATACCTCCCATTTGCATGGAACATGATTCTTCTCAAATACAACAATTGCACAATTTGTGTTTCAAATATATATTCATTGTTATGTTTCAAATACACGACTTAATTTTAATTTTTTTTCTATGTTTCACAAATGATTCTTATGTAACAGGTTCAAGTACATGATACTCTTTTTCCAATTTACGATTCCATCGAAAAAGAATTGCAGACAAGTTTTTAGAACCTCACAACCAACATTTACATGCTTGTTAAGAATACAAATAAAAAGAGAAAATCTGAAAATTTTGATTGCTTCATGATCTACTTTATACACGGAAAACAACTGTACATAAAACTTTATAGTTTTAAATATATTGATTTGGTATTACATTACTAACTTCATTTTTTTATACCAATTTTGCAGCAAATATAAGGAACATTGATGCCAACAAGAACATATACAAATCCCTTTGAGAATACATGTGCAATATGCAATCGTACGATTACGTCTTCTAGAGAAGTAAAAGTGTAATGGTCCTCGTTATGACGACAAACCTCTTATAACAAGTGCAATTTTTTTTTGTTTTTAAAAGTGTGTGCGCGCGTGTACAAGGGAAACAAACACATTCGACTCTGTGTCGCCACCTGACGACGAACAAGATGCTAACCACGACAAACAAAACAAGACGAGATAAGAGACACAACAAGTAACTGCATGCATTTAACGATGATCAATCGACAATAAGTAAGACTGACTACCCGCCCATCCTACCCTGCAATGGTTAGGACCTCCAAGACACATAAGCAACACTCAAGCCTAGGTTCCCATTGATTTAAACCATTTAAGGTCTCAGGGCTGGCAACTGTTCTGAGGAACATAGAGGTGTCTACATCTCGCCTGACACAAGCAGACCAAGCAAATAATGGTTACAACCAAGTACAACAAAAGTTAAAGAACAACCACGTCCTCTACGGAAGGCGCAAGTCAGAAGGACTTCGTCAATAACAAACCATTAGTTAAGACTCAACATTACCTACGACTCAGTTGGCAACAAGTACAGATCAATCACTTCGTTTAATTTCCATTAGTCGACGAGTTACCAACCCTACCTTAAAAATAAGTACATATAATTAATTGCAAATCCCCATTTACTAAATCATAATGACTTATTGTACTTGTTCAAGACATTACCTTTTATCTGTTTTCAATGATAATAAACTTTCAACATCATTAGCATAAAATAATAACCACTTTACAATTTATATCACCATAACTACCTAAACTGACAATCACCTTCCCCCTTATATGCTATCTATAACAGTTACATTATCATTACCATAAAGAGATGACCCTATTAATATTAACATTACCATGGATATTAGCATTAACATAAACATCACACTACTTTAACATTACCATGAACAATGATAGTATTGAAAATTAGCATTACTATAATTATTAGCATTAATATTAACATTATCTGACCTTACCATTCCACAACCAATAATCGCATTGAAAATTAGCATTCTGTAATTATTAGCATTAACATTAACCTTTCATTACCTTAACATTTCATAAGCAATAAAAGCATTGGGATTTAGCGTTCTATAATTAATAGCATTAACATTAATTTCCTTACATTAACAATCCGTAAGAAATAAAAGCATTGAGAATTAGCGTTCTATGATTAATAGCATTAACATTAATTTCATTACATTAACATTTCATAAGCCATAAAAGATTTGAGAATAGGTGTTTTATAATCAATAGCATTAACCTTAATTTCATTACATTAACATTTCATAAGCAATAAAAGCTTTGATAATTGGCGTTCTGTAATTAATAGCATTAACATTAATTTCATTACATTAACAATTCATAAGAAATAAAAGCTTTGAGGATTGGCGGCCAGTCCACTTTGCCCATTAAAGAATAAAAATAAGCAACAAGAGCTAACGGTGGTGAGAGCATGCCGAATTCGAAGGGCCACTTAAGACTCATGCCAGAAGTCACGAAATCGTTTGGCAGCTAACCATTAGGCTATTAGCTTGTTTGGCAAGTATCAGATCCCAGAATCCTGAAGATGGTGAGGTGTCGGAGTCTGTCAGGGTGGTTTCACAGCAGAGGAGGGTTATTACAGACGCAGAGGGAGGGTGCAACAATCAATGACAGAGGCCCGAATCTAAGGTTGCAGAGGCAAAAGGGCGCACCTTCAAAACAACTTTCTGGGGTGAAGGTCCAAGGTTTAAAGTAACATATCACAGTTTTTAGAACGAGTTACCATCCCAACTGAGGGTAAGCAGGCAAGATCGTTACCTCTAAATAATCCAAGAAATGCATAGGTCGGAATGGCGGATTTGCTGGCCAGAAACACATAAAGAATAAAAAAAATTACCCTGGTGGAAATGGAAGGACACATCTTCAGAAGTAAAGTATAATCGAAAGGCCAAAAACAAAGTCTAGAAATCGGGGCATGAGTTGCTAACAGGAATGCTACGGCTATCCTGGAGTTGCTTTAAAATTTTTTTTTTCAAGGATTTCACAGCCATTACACCATAACATACAGTAACAAAATTTCACATGGATTATAAAGCTTCCACGCACATACAGCGACAAATTCTAATTACCAGGGATTGCCAACCGATTTTAAGACTGCGCCCACATTAATTAAATACTAAGATGCCACATCCATGATTTACGAATTCGCCATTACCTCCATTATCTAACACAATCGAATTTCTCTTTATTTATTTAATAACAGAGGTAATATAACATCTATTACAGAACTAATTCGCTACTAAACGCCTCTATGAACACACAACAATGCATTACCCGTCATAGTGAATGTCAATGGCTGTAAACTACACATCACGATTTAAATGTAGATATAAAATGTCTGGGAAAATACAGCCACAAAGAGTCACGCAGAAGCAAGGATCCAAACCAAGGAAAAGTAGAGCCCCCACCAGCACACAGACCATGAAATTTTAGGCATTCAACGAATGGGCAAAGCCTCAAGACAAATTCATCCATCATTACTGTGTAGACACAAAAATGTAGAGAAAAAGGGCCATCAACAGTCACAGGGTTAAGTTGCGAGTGAGGTGATACAACACAGTGTGGGTTCAATCATCAAAATAAGAAACGCAGAGATAAGAGCTTCGTCATCAATTAAATTTCAAGGTAGTAAAACACAGACAAGAAGGAATACGCAGAAATGTCCAGCGAGATATAAACATGAAAGAAAAATGAGACAATACTATGTGTAAGCATGTCGACTTCATTTATAATCCTCAATCAGATCCAAGCATAAATTCCTAGTGCATTCTACTCCACAAAATAATGAGCGTACCTTTGCCTTATCGCCTGCCTCGAATGGCGTTTTCACGCTCCGTGCCGCTCCCGCTCACCGACCATCGAGACCTCACCGGTACCTCTCAGCCAACGCTAGGGGTAGTCTGCTTCCCCCTTAGCCCCCCGAGCCATAAAGGGGCCACACACTATCCAAATGGTACGTCTAGCTCCCAGCTCACCTCGCAAGGCCGAGCTACCACTCCTATCCGAGCTGGGAAATCCCAACTCCTCACAAGTAAATCAGTCAAGTCACTAATCCGGCAGTGTAACGTTACGCTAACAACCGATCCCCCTTATTCCTTCTCTTCCCCTTCTTTTATAGAGTTTTAGAACTTCCATCTTTCCCTAAATCTCATTTAATTTAAGTTTTAAATAAAAATCTTCTAAAAACTCTCCTTCGTACAAGTGTCATCCATCCCCCACGTTTTTCCATTAACTGTTTTATTTAATTTATTAAATTGTCTTATTTCCTTCACCCACCTAGAGTTACTCCTATTTTTACTCCTAGGTGTCCCTAGATTCCCTTACAGGTTTTAAATACTTTCCCTAAAATGAAGTTGTTAATTTAGTTCAAATTAGAAGGTTCTTTATGGCAGATTCTTTACTAAGTTGACCTCGCTTTTTAGCATAAGTTCCATCTTTCCTTTATTATGTTTCCTCCATTCCTTAGTTTCCTATTTTTTATTATTCCCTTCTTTCCCCTTTTTATTAGAGCCAAAAATGGCAGTTGCGCAAATTAACCTATTTTCCTTTTTATTAATAATTTAGTATCTTTTACACTTTCACAAGTTAAATAATTAAATTCTTCTTTACAATTTTAAATCCACTGATTTTAATTAAATTCTTACTCTCTTCATTTTACCCCAAAATTTTTATGAAGACTAAAACTATTACTTAAGTGGTTTTTAGTTTAATTTTTTATTTTATTTTTATTTTTATAGGGTAATTTTTCTTAAGGTTAGACAAAATTTTACCCCTATAGAAGTTTTAAACTTAGGACTTATATTCTGAACTGGGCGACATTTAATTAGGGAAGTTGTTTAAGAATTTCTTAATGTGTTAAATGTCTTAGGGCCATCTAGGTTTGTTCCTTCATCATCATCAACGCGACGTGCCCTTGAGGATTCACTACGTGCTCCAAGGGTGCCACTCGCCCCTTTTGTTTCTTTTGCGCGACGTGCCCTTCAGGATGCACCACGTGCTCCAAGGGTGCCACTCGCTTCTTTTGTTTCTTTTGCGCGACGTGCCCTTCACGATGCACCACGTGCTCCAAGGGTGCCACTTGGCTCTTGACTGATTGGTAGACATCAATAACCTCTGGAGTCAACACTCCGCTAGGTGAACTTGTGAGAGACTAAGGGATTCTAAGGAATAAGGCCCCCGCCTTATTGCACGCCCCTTAGAATCATCATGAGCGACTGTCGCAGTCTGCCCTCATGGCATCGTGGGTCCTCTCGAACTAGGTAATCGTTAACCTGCAGTTCGAGCCACGACGGGAGTGCTAGTAGGCTGTGGCACGGCTGCTGTCTACACCTCTCCCTCAACCTCTCTGGTAGTCGTGTGTGGCCCCTTTACTCCATATGTGAGTCTGGTCGGCAAGCTATCGTCAGTCTGCATCATCAACAATCGTGTTAGAACATGTCCACATCATATCATATAATCAAATGTACTAAAATCACAGTAAACAACCGACCCCAATAGCACACTCCCTGATTCGATCTGGAGTCCAAGGGGTTCCGTCGATACTTCTGCATCCTCAAGGTCCAAAACCCTACACACTCAGTAAAACCAAGTCAATAGCACCTGTCTATGTCAAAGCCGTAAAACATCATGTCATCTACCATAACGCATCATAATCAAGGAAAAATGTTTTAATATCATAATAGTCCAGATCACTTGCGAGCAAGTGTCCTCAAAGAATAAGTTTTCTCAGTGTGCCAGAGTGGGATGTTACAAAAAGAGACAATGGTTTATTGTATAAACTTAAAAAATAAACTACCATTCATCTATTCCAATCCTTTGAATTGCAGTATACACACTAAACACAATACTCCTAAGAATTGCATCTTAAGAGGGGAGCAATTGGAGAAAGCACTCCTAAGACTTGCATCTTGAGAGGGGAGCAATTGGAGAAAGCATTACCTGATTAAAAAAAAACTACATATAATGAATATTCTAAAGACAATTCAACCATTATTGATTTATTAGCAAGTTTCCATGTATATAGCACATTTACACTAGATCATCATAATGTAATTGTGCACATAGAATACTATTTCTTCACAATCACATTCCTAAGTTATACATTACATATAATTGAATTGAGTTTGCTTGGTTGTTCAAAATCTTTTTGATCGAAGATTATTCTTATTAATTGTTTCCTATGTCTTGGTTTTCACACTTCTTAAAGTAATTAAATCATTAACTAGTTGAGTAAAATATTTGGATCACTCCTCCGGTAACATTTTATTTACTTATGTTGGCAGTCTAGGAATTGAAACTAACAACGCTGCAAAATTATGGGCCTTGTTTCAAGGCCTCCAGATTGCTATTCGGAATTTTTATACCCAGCTTATTGTAGAGGGAGATTCTAGCATAGTTTTAGGGATATTGACCAAAATACAGAATGGCACCTCGCCTTCCAAGCTTTCCCCTAGTTGGAAACTCTCCCATCTTTTAGACTCACTAGCTGATTTAATTCATCGACCACTTATGTCCATTCTTTCTCATGGTCTTAGCTCTACAAACAAAGTAACGGACAAGATTTACAACGTCGGTGTAGAGATGCAGCGTGAAGGTCACAGTTTGTCTTGGCCCTCAAAAATTCCAACTCCTCTCTCTCTTGCTCCTGCTAAGTACACTAAGTCATGCCCTTTCATATTTAAAATTGATTCTATGTTTTAATCACTAATTACATTTAGGTGGACGAAGACGAAGTAATGGTGTATTCCTTTCTTCGACTATCCTTCAATTTTGAGTTATCTTCCCATTCGTTCTTTATACTATTATTAATCCCTTAAACCATTATGTTACACAAGAATCATAGATCCTTCAGCTCTATAGGGTTAGGATCTTAAAAACCAATTAACAATCTGCCATATGCCACCATGCATTTAAGCCATTCACGGTCAAAACCCTAGTCCTCCATTGTTTGATATTTAAATTTCTTCCCAAAACCGAACAAGGTTTTGTTTCTGTCGAGCACATACATATGTCTTCATCAAATTTCATTACCCAACCATTTCCTATCGAAACCATATCCTCCCCACGACTTCGATTCAAAAGGTAAATCATTTGTCACTTGAAATTTCACCCAATAACCCAAAAATATGCAAAGAGAGGTATGCCATTATCCCACCTAGGGACATCTAGGGAAAATTCACATTAATTGACATGGCCGATGCTACTCTTAGCCATCTCAAACATGAGGAACATGACGGATGCTTATTCTCGCAGTAGTCACTCAACATTTATAATCACCACAGTTGATAGTGTAGTTGCCAAAAGACTTTTTTTTCTTGTGAAAAGTTACTAGCTTGAACATCGTCTCTGAGATCTCTCTTAAACAGATCTACCAGCCAAAAATGGCGGCAATGAATGTATGAAGAGAACACTTAGATATGGATTCCAATATCGTTCAGTCCTCAAATACACCAATTACAACCATAACCATCATATCGCACCCTAATCTGGATTGTAATGCTCAGTATTCGATGTGTACACTTAGATATCAAGCCTTAAACATAGATCACGACTTTAGTTTGATGGAAAATGAGTTTTTTATTTTAAGGAATTTGTTTACTATGAATGGTTACTAGTCGAGTTCACAAAAATTTCCAGAGAAGTTTGTGCTCGTTTATTTGAGAAAAGGAATAAATCTGTTATGGTAGACCAAATGTTGAATTAATAAAAGAAAAGGAAGAAATCTGTTGTGGTAGATGTAATGTTGAATTCACTGTGTTTAGAAAGTTGAAGGTGAAGTTTGGAAAAAAAAATTGTTTTTTAATTTGTAGACCTAGATATCGTTGGAGAACACCATCCTATGGCAGATATAAAACAGATATCCTCATAGTGCATAGAGAGTACATGTCGTTGAAGGAGACAAAAGGAGAGGCTAGGATCTAGGCTCATGAAATTCAAACCAAAAAAATGACTTCAAATCAACGATCAATAGCCCTCTCATCAATTACAACTAGATAGTCGTGGCCATGGAAACACCATTATCAAAAATCAAATCTAGATTTATAATCCATCCTTATTCTAGATTTACATTTCAAATTTACAATTCCATTTTTATATTCTATCATTATTCTCAAATCTTTGCTTTCTAGATTTGAAAAGTAATTCCATATTTATATCCTAGCATTATTCTCAAATCTTTCATAGGCATCACGGATAAGATTAAGATAAGAGCATAAATTATTTCTATCTGATAGCGTTGATGGAAATAACAGTGTTACCAGCTTCATTTTCATACTCCTTGGTTCAAATTTTTTCATATTGTAAATTACTTGTTTAAAAATAAGCAACCTCTTTTCCCATCCTTTTAAACATAAGCAACCTCTTTTCCCATCCTTTTAAACAATCAGGCGATATCTTTATGGTTGACCTTATTGCCTTATTGCCTCAGTTGATGGCCCAATGCTTTTCCTGCCCCTGATTTACTTTTGTTTAGACAAACAGGTGAAATATGTTCAGCAGTTGACTGCATTGCCTTATCTGTCCATCTGATGTTTTTCCTGTCCCCTAGGTTATCTGTAAACGATTTTCTTGGTGGTTCCGATGGCAATAAGCTTTCAATCACCTCTGGAAAGATAGATAAGAGGAAATTTTCATCCTCAACAAACAGTTTGAAGTTCTTGGACTAGAGCATGAGATTTACGGCCTCATTATCAAATCTTAAAATACAACAGGCCAACAGAAATCACCTCTGCAAAATTAGTTGCCAAGGACATCTTTGCCTTCGGATTGTGTGGATCGAAACTTTGTATCAAAATTCGTTGCTTTTGTCTTTCCCATCTTACCAGAGTAGTTTTTCTTACTTCAACTTTCAATGCCAAACCATTTTCTGTTAGTAGTGAAAGGGAATACTTTGACTGTAAAGGGTTTAGTAGCTTCATAGACAGTAGACTCAACAAGAGTACTCACAATTTGATTCCTTTTATTGGGTGACAATTTGAATGAGGGGTGTGTAAGATATGAGAGTACAATTCTGTATAGTCCTATTCTGACCATCCCCTCTCCTGCTAGAATTTTCCGCAAAGAGATGTTATTCAGAAGAGATATCTCAACTTTTTTGTTGCCTGGGATATATTCTGAGCTCCAAGAAGGATATAAGTTGAGAATAATGAATCCAAAGGTATCTCAGGATCAGAAGGGTTAGGATTCCATGCAAATGTTGGCCTTGTCGAAACTCGCATGAACAATTCTTTCAACTGCAAATCATCAGGAATGAAGGTTTCATATGTGTTAAATATATTGTACCCTCAACAGTATGACCGTACACTGCCAGCTGTACTGGACAGTTGTACTTTCTATTTTTGTCTTGCTTGAGCATATATAGCTCAACCATCTTACATTGTAACTATCTACTGAGTTTTGTATTTCTTCATACATTTCAATATACTATTCTCTTCTCTCTGCATCTCTCTTTGCTTCACAATTTATCATGGTATCAGAGCTTCAGCAGTAAGCCTCTTCACACAGTCGGGAGAGCCACACGATCCTCACAGCGCAGAGCTTACACGCATCTTGAGAGAACGCAACACATACTCTTCACAAGGTTTGGAAAGCTGTCTGCAATTCTCTTTAAAGATCACCGTAAGAAGCTTGGGGAGGAGGCAGAGCGTACAACGCTCGAAAGATCCTGGACGAAGAGAACGCAAAAGAAGAAACCCTAAAGATTCTTGTAATTTTTCTTCAAGAATCGTCAAAGATTGACGAAGAAAAGCCGGAGGAGGCGAGAAAGTTTAAAGAACTTGAAGATTTCGCTTAAACTTGTTAAATATTCAGGCAAAAGGCAGAATCCTTTAAAGATTCTTGGAAATCGCTCAAATCTGTCAAAGATTGTAGCAGATCACGAAGAAATCGTGAAATTTTTTCAAATCTTTGAAAGATGCACGAATATTTCTTCCACAGGTGTAAAGAACGCATCTCAGGCGCAAAGAACAGCCATTGAAGCCGTGAAATTCGTCCTGCGAACGGTTCCAATGCGGGAAACCAGTCCAGGAGAGACGAGGAGAGCGCGGAAAGGGCGAAACCATTTCAGCTGTCAGATCTTGTGCACAGGCCCGACACCCGTTGGATCAGTGAGAAGGTGCATGAGGTTTAGTCCTTTGCAGTGCACAGGAGTGATTCCGACTTGTGAAGTCGCGAAATCCCGACGTCATCTTGACCGTCCGTTCAAGAGACACGTGGCGAGATCCTATTCCATCGCAATATCGAGAATCGGGAGTTGGACGAGCGAAAGAATCTTCTCTCCAAAAACTCTGATACGCGAAATCGCGAAATCCCGAAACGATCACAGCCATCCATCTAAGAGGACAGGTGGCAGCAATTCAACGCATCGACATTTCAGCATTCGGGGTTTCAAGTTGTCAAAGAAACTTGACATCGCAACTCGCGAAATCGCGATACACGATATAGCGATAAGATCTCAGCCGTCCGTTTGTTAGGACACGTGGCGAACATCGCAGCGCCCGTCAGCATTTCGGCATTCGGGGTTTTAAGTTGTCAAAGAAACTTGACATCGCAACTCACGAAATCGCGATACGCGAAATCCCGATCCGATCTCACCCATCCATTTCTCCCGGACGCGTGGCATAAATCCGAAGGCTCGGAAAAATCCCGATAAGAAAGTTCATCGGCATATCGGGATTCGGCATTTCGCGGATCCTGGAGACAAGAAGTCCGGGACATAACATATCTCGAAATTGCGAGAAGGGATCACGACCATCCATCAGTTGAGGACGCGTGTCGCAGATCCAAGCCATCGGGAAAAATCCCAACAAGACAACGCCATCAGAAAATTGGCGATCGCGGAATCGAGGAGACAGAAAACCTCGACATCAGAAATCGCGAAATCCCGATTCGCGAAATCCCGATAAGATCTCGACCGTCCGATCATCAGCAGATCTGGACCGTTGAAAATTCCAATGGCGATTCTTTTTTTCGCGTTTCGGCGATTTGAAAGTCAAAGAAAGGGAAAAGCCCGTACCACCTCAACATTAAAGCGCGTTGTCACATTCCAAGGAGACCAAGGGCACATTCAAGCCCGATAAGCTCCCATCGGACATCGACACATCAACATTTCACCGATTGGAGGTAAATACACCATTTTCCTCTGTACTTCTGCAATTTTTTTTTTAAATTCAAAGATAATGGCGTCATCTAGCAATCTAGGACCAACTCAGGGTCCGATTCTTCTGGGAAAGAACTATGAGTTCTGGTCTCTTCGAATGAGGTCGTTCCTGCAAGCACAAGAGTGCTGGGAACCAGTGGATCTTGGATATGTGGAACCAGATACAGCAGCCCTCACTGCCATGACAAATGCTTAGGCAACTCTGAGGACCAAAGAAAACAAAGTGAAATTATGGATACAGAACTCTGTGGATGATTCGATGTTTTCGAAAATCATAGGTGCTGGTACTTCCAAACAGGCCTGGGACATCCTCAAAACGTCCTACCAAGGAAATGATAGGGTAAAAACAGTTAAACTGCAGTCCTTGTGGACACAATTCGAGACTCTCAGGATGACAGAGTCTGAAACTGTAGATCAGTTCATGACCAGAGTCATGGGCATCGTGAACCAGATTAGACTCATTGGTGAAACGATCACTGATCAACGAATAGTTGAGAAAATTCTCAGAAGTTTACCCAGGAAATTTGAAATGGTTGTAACAGCCATCCTTGAATCCAAGGATTTGTCAAGATTTTCAACAGATGAACTAATTGGTTCTCTGGTGACACATGAGACAAGACTACATCTCACAGATGAGTCAATCTCCAATGCCTTCCAAACTCAGTTCTCTTTCAAAAGAGGGAAAGGCAAAGGAAGAAGTAAAGGAATAGGGAACAATCAAGGTAACCCTCATACCAATGGAGGGAACAAACAACAATATACAAATTAGAATTTCCAAGGTCACAGAAATCATCAACAAAATCAACAGCAGAATTTCCAGCCTCAAAGAGGTAGAGGGAGAAGGTCTAATGACAAAACTAGCATACAACGCTATTACTGCAAAAAGTATGGGCACTATGAATCTGAATGCAGGAAGAAGCAAGCAGATCAGCTCTCAGGCAGAGCACATGTGTCAAATCATATGGGAGACACCTCAAGAGGTATGTTTCTCTCATGCCACAAAATTGAACAACAACCTAAAGATCTCTGGTTGCTGGACAGTGGGTGCAGCAATCACATGACAGGTAACAAAGAATTACTTTCATGCCTTGATTATTCAATTTCCTCTGATATTACTCTTGGTAATGATCATTTAGTCAAAGTTCAAGGAAAAGGAACTATCCCTATTCTTACTAAACTGAATGTAAAGAAAGACATATGTAATGTCTATCATGTTCCAGACTTAAAACATAATTTGTTAAGTGTAGGATAGCTCATTGAAAAAGGATATAAGGTACTTTTTGAGGGAGCATCTTGTAAAATCTATGATAGAAAACCCAACAGAAAATTAATTTCTGAAATCCTTATGACTCCAAATAG
>ML825917.1:90353-115588 GCA_009831015.1 Picea engelmannii | reverse complement strand
TTGACTGATACATTATTAGTGTAATGCATTAATTAATTAATACATTAATACATTATAAATTTATATATTACTAAAATATTAATACACTAATAAAATAATAATAAATTATTATATAATCTATAAATAAAAGTACTAATAAATTAATGTATAATGTAACATATTAAACGATTAATACATTAAGAATGTATTAATACATCAAAGTATACATTGATTTATTGGTGTATACATTAATAATATATTGTAACATTAATAATATATTAATGTAATGTGTAAATTAAAATATTAATTGACAGTAATGTATAAAGTAAAGAATTAAATGATTAATGCAATAATAATGTGATGTATTAATCAATTTATACATTAATACATTATTAACTAATGCATTGCTAAATTATCAATACACTAATAAAGTATTACATTAATAATATATTAAATACATTACTAAAATATTAATACACTAATAAAGTAGTAATACATTGAATTTCATGTATTTAGTAAAACATAATTAAAATAGTAATAAATTATTACATTATTGTAATGTATAAATTAAAGAATTAATACACTTTAATTCATAATATAACATATTAAAGTATTGATACATTATTAAGTAATATATTGCTAAAGTATTAGTACACTAATAAAATAATGCATTAAGAATACACTATTAAAGTATAAATACATTTATTGAAAATGACTATAGTTGATCATGATCATGACTATGAATGAAATTAATACATTAAAGTATACTAATATGTATTAATTTAATTAATTAATACACTAATATATTTTTAATAAATACATTACAAAAGTGGCGCAGACCTGCAGCCCTCGTCCCGAGATCCGCTCACAGAATTGTTTCAAATCTTCCCTGAGCCGAAGCGGCTCTTTCGGATCCCTATCAGAACCTCAATATTCGATCCACAGGTCCTTCCACGAAAACCCCACCTGCTGAATATGCACAAAGTGTAAGTTCTCACCTTCTCACGACCGCCAACATGACCGCGACCTTTTCCCAAAAAAAGAATTTCGGATTTCAGGACTCCGCGAGTCCTGCTGTTGTGAGTCTCTTCCTCCTCGATCCTCCGATCTCTGAATTACCGAAACGCCGAAACAACTTTACCACGATGATCAACGCCTCACTGATCTTTGGTCCAAGTGACCACTTTTTCCCGTGACCGCAGTCTACTTCGGGGTTTTTAACACCAAGAGCCCCAACTCCTAGTCATCGGGACGACCGAAGTGCCGATGCTCGAAATGTCGAATGCCTGGCCACTTTATCCTCCAAAGAATATATCGCATTTCGCGACTTCGGGACTTCCAATGCGAAGTTGCCCAGTTCTCTGTCTGTGGGATCCCTCGTATGCTGAAACCCGAAATCCCTGCCTTTTCTATCCTGCTCCAAGGATATGTCGCGCTTCCACAACTTCGGGATTTTCTAACCCAATGCCCCGATTCCTTGTCTTTGAGACTTCCAAAATCCTAAATCCCGGTATGCCGAAATGCCGGCTTCCTTCCACGTCCCTTCAAAGCCTTCGGGATTTCACGTTTCGCAATCCCACGATGCAAGGTTGCTCGGTCCTTGCTCCTTTGACTTCCCGGTACTCGAAATATCGAAATGCCAAATCAAAGGGAGATCAACAACTATGATCCTCCCGCATCCAACGAATCAAATCCTTTCGGGATCTCACGGGTCAAGAATCCCAAATTCTTGCCTTTGCATTCTTCGGTACCCAGAATGCCGAAATGGCCTTTTCGAGACTCTCCTGATGCCACGATCGCTACCACGTGTCCTCCTGTTGGACGGTCCTGATGTTCTTGGTGTTTCGAGACTTCGCGACCCCAACTGCACTGATCCCTGGTCCTTCGAACTTCGAGTATCCGAACTTCCGGTAGCTCCCCGATCACTTCAGGACTTCGCAAGTTGTGAAGTCGAAAGACTTCTCCATTTCACTCTTCGATGCCCGAATCCCTGAGATACGAGGATCTTGTGACACACGTCCTCCACAGATAGACGGTCCTGATGCTTTCACCATTTCGGGACTTTAACGGGTCTTCTCCGCTGTGCATACGAGAGTTAAATCTCATGCAACATTTCACAGATCCAATGGCTATCGGCTATCTGTGCGAAATCTGATGGCCCAAATCTCTTCCTCCTGTGCTACGCTTTCCTGCCTGCGCCTGGACGTGAAACTCCAACGGTCTAGATCTTTTTCCAGTGCCCGAATCGAAGGCAAATGTAACTCCTCCCTTGAGCTTACGCTTCTTCCTTCACTTTGGAATATTTCAAAATACTTCAAAAGGCCTTGACCTTTGCTTTCTGCTCCTTGCTACAAAGCCTCTACTCACAACTTCTATCTATGTTATTGAAGATGCTTTCCCTTCTGAGCTTCCTTGAACTCAGACCCTCCAAAGGGTCTCCTTTCAGCCTCTGCGATACTTGCAAGGCTCTGTGCATGAAAGCACTCTCCTTTCTGAGCTTCTCTTCTCCGAAACCTTTCAAGGTTTCCTCGACCTCTGTGATTCCTATAGGGTCTCTACACACACGAAGGTGCTATCTATCCTGAGCTTCTCCATTGCTCAGACCTCTAAGGGACTTAACCCTTTCTCTCCTTGAGATGGAGAATCTAATGCCCTCTTGACAGCCTCTTTCTCAAGCAATTCCTTGTTGAGTCTGCAGGGTATTCAACAACCCTGTGAAGGTCCTCTTGACACTTACTCTTCTTTGAACTCAAACCAAGATTTCCTTCTATGCCTCAGCACTTGCTCAATGCCCTCCTAGCAGAGCTTCCAGAATCCTCAGTGATTATGCCTTCTCAACGAACTCGAAATAGAGTTCTTCTCCTAATGCAACCCATGCATTTGCTCAATGCCCTCCTGGCTGAGTTCTGTAGAACTCCTCATAGATTCTGTTTTCTTCTGTGATTTCCTCTGCACATTCCTACCTCCAAGGTATTCAACAACCTTGAGGCTTCCTTCATGAGTCTAAAACTTCAGCTAGTGCACCCTCCTGGCATGTCCTTGCCCAAATTCCGTAGAATTCAGGAGTGCATCTATGCACTGGCTTTCAGAACCCACAATGTTCTGTCACACCCTCTTGGCATGAAGCCTCAAAGAACCCCAAACCTGAAATCAAAGAACCCACAGATAGAAAAATCTATCTGTCTCTGTAAATGCACACTTAATCATACATCTACAACATATCATCAACACATAAAGACATTCATTCATGAACTCATAAACATGTGGACAACAACATGCATGAAAAACTGCTCTATTTTTATTAATATGGAATGCCTCTTTACATTGTGTTCAAGCTTCGACTGCAACAGAGTCTCGGCTCCCCCCTCTTCTTCTCTAATCGACTCATGCAAAGCTCTCTCCTATCTCTCGACTCTCTACTCTCTAAACAAGATAAAAAAAGATCTTTTACATGAGGGGGCTCTTTGAGCTCTTCCCTCCATATCACCTACTCTATTAAGTTACATTGAATTTTACAATTAATGGTTGTCTAGTCCAGATCAGAGCTAGATCCCGCCTTACAACCATTTAAGGCTATCTTTAATCTAAAGCCTGCGCATAGGCATAGCTTCATGGCTCCACGGACTTACATACATTAATGAAATTACATCAAATTAAAAATTTGAATGTGATAGGGTTGCACCTCTCTCCTCCCACTAAATTTGCACATATGCTGAGCTGGCTGGCACATGGATGGCTTTGAAGTGATGCTCTTGCATCATACTCCTCTGCTGCAAAAAATTCATGAGCTCTCCACCCTGGCTATTCAAATCCAACTGGATGCCAAATAAATCTTTGGAGCTGTCTCTCTGCTCCATATCTCTGCTACTGTTGTTGCTTCCATTGCTCCGCTGCTACTACTGTCTCCCTTCTTCTCAACTTCTCTCCACTGGTAGGTTCCTGTGATGACTTCAACATCATCCTCCTGATCTGCTCGATCTCTTCGTCCAACTGCTGCTCTGGCTGGCTCTATTCATGCAGTCTCCTCAGCTGCACTTCCTCTCTACAAATGGGTATATCAACTAGATCTCCCATGCCATCTTCTCCATCCCTCGTGGCCTTAACTTGCCACTCTGTGGTAGATTCCAATTCTGCAATCTCATTACTGAGTTGTTGCTCAACTTCTCCTTGTGACATTGTTTTTGTTTCCATTTCTCTTGCTGGCATACTTCTATCTTCTTCTAGCTACTCCTTGGGCTGGTATTGTTCTTCATCTGCTGGTGCATACCTTGGTACTGTAGTCTTCAACACCTGTTTAGCTCCCTGGCCTAAATTTCTGAGCGATTCCTCTGAATGCTCCTCCGCTATCGTTGTCTTCTCATGGAAGTCATTCACTGGATCTGGATTGTTCAGCCAATCCTCCAACATCTCTAGCTCCATCTCCCATGGAGTGAGTGCTTCATCTGCCTACTCTTCTTATGTTGTTAGCTTTAGTGTTGCAACTGTCTTCTTTTCAACTTCCTAGCTGAAACTGTCAAGCCATTCCTCGGAATGCTCTTTCCCTTCTTCTGATGGGATAGACATTAGTGTCTTCTCCCCTTCTTTCTTCACGACAGTCACAACTGGCTCTCTTTCTGCTTTTGTTGCATCTGCAACAAAGGTTTTAGCCTCCCCTGGACTATGTGGAAGGAATATCTCGATTCCTCCAATCATCAAAAGATTTCTCTGATCCTCCTTCTCTTTCAGTTGTCATTGCTGATATGAACTCAGCTCTGAGCTCATCTGCTTTCCCTTTCCCTCCTGGCAATATAGGATTTCTGTGCTGCTCCCTTGGCAGTCTATGAGATCCTTAGATCTCATCTTATTTCCCACCTGGCAATTTGAAATTCCAGTACTTCCCTCCTAACAGTTTATGAGATCCCGCAACGATATCATCTCATTTCCCTCTTGGAAACATGAAATTTCCCTACTATACTCCTGACAGTCTATGAGATCCCACAACTATCTCATCTCATTGCCCTCCTGGCAATTGGAAATTTCTGTTCTTCCCTCTTGGTAGTCTCTGCACACATGGCAGTCTCTGAGACCTTCCAGTGACCTCAGTTCATCCTCAGCATCACTGAGATTCCTCCCAGTCTCTGGTTCACATACCTGAACCATCTCCTCCTCATCATTCCTGAGGCTTTCAGCATGCCTCAACCATCCTCTTATCAATGTCCGCTATCTTTTGGCCACCAATTCCCCGACTGCCCATTTTTCCTTCATCTTCATGGGCCATTCATACACCCATCTTGACTTTGCATCCCACTGCATCTGCAATGCCAGAATTTCCATTCTCGCTCTGATCTTGACGAGCTCTTTGTCCATCGCATCCTTGCTCTTCTGTTGATGGATCTTCTTTCCATCGCATGCATGGCCTTCAGTAGCCATCTCCCTACTCTTGTCTCCTTCTTCCTGTCTCTGCAAGATGCCTCTGATACCAAAATGATGTGTACCAGAGTATTCTCTCTCTCTTCTTGCTCCCTTTGCCTGAAATATACAAACATAGTCAAGCTCTGATACCACTTGGTGCAGACCTGCAGCTCTCGGGCCGAGATCCGCCCACATGATCATTTCAAATCTTCCCTGAGCCGAAGTGGCTCTTTCGAATCCCTATCGGAACCTCAATATTCGATCCACAGGTCCTTCCCCAAAAACCCCACTTGCTGAATATGCACAAGGTGTAAGTTCTCACCTGCTCACGACCTCCAACATGACCGTGACCTTTTCCCAAAAAAGGAATTTCGGATTTCAGGACTCTGCGAGTCCTGCTGTCGAGAGTCTCTCCCTCCTCAATTCTCCGATCTCTGAATTACCAAAACACTGAAATGGATTTACCACAATGATTAGCCCTTGGCCGATCTTTGGTCCATGTGACCACTTTTTTCCATGACCGCAGTCTACTTCGAGGTTTTTAACACCAAGAGCCCCAACTCCTAGTCATCGGGATGGCCAAAGTGCTGATGCCCGAAATACTGAATCCCTCACCACTTTCTCCTCCAAACGATGTGTCACATTTCACGACTTCGAGACTTCCAATGCGAAGTTGCCCGGTTCTCTGTCTGTGGGATCCCCAGTATGTCGAAACCTGAAATCCCTGCCTTTTCTATCTCGCTCTAAGGATACGTTGCGCTTCCACGACTTTGGGGTTTTCTAACCCAATGCCCCAATTCCTTGTCTTTGAGACTTCCAAAATCTTGAATCTCGGTATGCCGAAATGTCGGCTTCCTTCCACGTCCCTTCAACGCGTTTGGGATTTCGTGTTTCTCGATCCCGCGATGCAAGGTTGCCCGGTCCTTGCTTCTTGGACTTCCCGGTACTCGAAATACCGAAATGCCAAATCAAAGGGAGATCAACGGCTGTGATCCTCCTGCATCCAACGACTTAAATCCTTTCAGGATCTCACGGGTCAAGAATCCTGAATTCTTGACTTTGCATTCCCCGGTACTCGAAAAGTCAAAATGGCCTTTTCGACACTCTCCTGATGCCACGATCGCTGCCACGTGTCCTCCTGTTGGATGGTCGCGATGTTCTCGGTGTTTCAGGACATCGCAACCTTAGCTGCATTGATCCCTGGTCCTCCGAACTCCCGGTATCCAAACTTATGGTAGCTCCCCAATCACTTCGGGACTTCACAAGTTGCGAAGTCGAAAGATTTCTCCATTTCACTCTTCGATGCCCGAATCCCCGAGATACGAGGATCTCGTGACACACGTCCTCCACATATGGACGGTCCCGATGCTTTCATCGTTTTGGGACTTTGATGGGTCTTCTTCGCTACGCATACGAGAGTTAAATCTCATGCAACATTTCACAGATCCGATGGCTATCGGCTATTTGCGCGAGATCTGACAACCCAAATCTCTTCCTCCTACGCTACGCTTTCATGTCTGGGCTTGGACGTGAAACTCCAATGGTTCAGATCTTTTTCCACTGCCCGAATCGACGACAATTGTAGCTCCTCCCTTGAGCTTATTCTTCTTCCTTCACTTTCGAAGATTTCAAAACGCTTCAAAAGGCCTCGACCTTTGCTTTCTTCTCCTTTCTATGAATCCTCTACTCACAGCTTTTGCCTACGTTCTTGAAGACACTTTCCCTTCTGAGCTTCCTCAAACTCAAACCCTCCAAAGGGTCTCCTTTCAGCCTCTGTGATACTTGTAGGGCTCTGTGCATGAAATCACTCTCCCTTTTGAGCTTCTCTTCTCTGAAACCTTGAAAGGTTTCCTCGACCTCTGTGATTCCTACAGGTTCTCTACACACACGAAGGTGCTATCTGTCCTAAGCTTCTCTGTTGCTCAGACCTCTAAGGGACTTAACCCTTTCTCTCCCTAAGATGGAGAATCTAATGCCTTCTTGGCAGCCTCTTTCTCAAGCAATTCCTTGTTGAGTCTCCAGGGTATTCATCAACCCTGTGAAGGTCCTCTTGACACTTCCTCTTCTCTGAAATCAAAACAAGAGTTCCTTATATGCCTCATCACTTGCTCAATGTCCTCCTGGTAGAGCTTCCACAATCCTCAATAATTCTTCCTTCTCAATGAACTCGAAACAGAGTTCTTCTCCTAATGCAACCCATGCATCTGCTCAATGCCCTCCTGGAAGAGTTCTACAAAACTCCTTAGAGATTTTGTCTTCTTCTGTGCTTTCCTCTGCACAGTCCTACCTCCAATGTATTCAACAACCTTGAGGCTTCCTTCCTGAGCCTAAAACTTCAGCTGGTGCACCGTCCTGGCACGTCCTTGCCCAAATTTCGCAGAATTCAGGAGTGCATCTATGCACTGGCCTTTAGAACCTGCAACATTCTGTCACACCCTCTTGGCATGAAGCCTCAAAGAACCCCAAACCTGAAATCAAAGAACCCACAGATAGGAAAATCTATCTGTCTTTGTAAATGCACACTTAATCATACATCTACAACACATCATCAACACATAAAGACATTCATTCATGAACTCATAAACATGTGGACAACAACATGCAGGAAAAACTGCTCTGTTTGTATTAATATGAAATGCATCTTTACAATGTGTTTGAGCTCCGACTGCAACAGAGTCTCGGCTCCCCCCTCATCTTCTCTACTCAACTCACGCATAGCTCTCTCCTATATCTCGACTCTCTACTCTCTAAACAAGATAAAAAAAGATCTTTTACATGAGGGGGCTCTTCGAGCTCTTCCCTCCATCTCACCTACTCTATTCGATTACATTGAATTTTACAATTAATGGCTGTCTAGTCCAGATCGGAGCTAGATCCAACCTTACAACAATTTAAGGCTATCTTTAATCTAAAGCCCGGACATAGGCATAGCTTCATGGCTCCACGGCCTTACATACATTAATGCAATTACATCAAATTCAAAATTTGAATGTGAGAGGGCTGTGCCTCGCTCCTCCCACTAAATGCGCGCGTATGCTGAGTTGGCTGACGCATGGCTAGCTTTGAAGCGATGCTCCTGCATCAAAAAGTCTTAATACATTAAGACATTAATAAAATATTAGTACACAAACAAAGTAATACATTAATAAAGTAGTAAGACATTAACAAAGCATTAATACATTATTACATTAATATAATTTATAAAATAAAGTATAAGTTAATATTAATGTATAATGTAACATATTAAAGTACTAATACATTAATAAATTCATTTATTAAATAATTAATACAATAATAGATTGTTAAAGTATTAATACACTAATAAAAGTAATGCATAAATAATACATTATTAACGTATTAAAACATAATTTTAATTAACATGACTATGATTGACAATGATCATAGTTTCTTATGGTCATGACTAGAAAGAAATATTGATACATTAAAATACACTCAAATGTATTAATTTAACTAATTAATACATTAATACATTTTTAATACACACATTGCTAAAGTATTAATAGATCAAGAAATTAATAAAATATGAATACACAAATACAATAATACATTAATAAAGTAGTAAGGCTTTAATAAAACATTAACACATAATTACATTAATATAAGTATAAATTAATGTATAATGTAACATATTAAAGTACTAATATATTAATAATGTACTTTATTAATGAATTAATAAATTACTACATTGTTAAAGTATTAATATACTAATAAAGTAATTCATAAGTAATACATTAATAAATATATTATTAATATTGTATTTATTAATATTATTAATACACTAAAACATTGATATTAAACCATTAATATTGATATTAAAAAAATATTATTAAAGAATTAATAAGTTAAAACATTACCAAAGTAGTAATACATTAATAATACATTAATTTAGTATGACCATGCTCGATTATGGTTGACCATGCCCATGGTTAAACTTTGGTAGAACTTGGTTGACTTTTGGAAAGAAAGGTTCACTATGGTTGATATGGTTAATTGTGGTTGACCTTGGATTACCATGATCATGATTAACTTCTATAGAACTTCATCATGGTTGACAATGGTTAATCATGTTTGTCAGTTATTTTCCATAGGTGACCATGGTTGGACATGACCATGGCTAACCAGCACTACTGGTGAAATTTAGATAGCGACATTTGGAATTGTTTGTCACATTATCACAATGAGATTTACATTAATAATACATTAATAATGTAATTTACTAATTAATTAACTAATTAACTAATTAGTTAATTATGGTTGACCTTGGTTACCATGACCAGAGTTAACTTATGTACATCTTCAACATGGTTGATAATGGTTAAGCATGTTTGACAGTTGTTTCCCATATGTAACCATGGTTGGCCATGATCATGGATGACCAAGACTACGGGTGACATTCAAATAGTGACATTTGGAATTGTTTGTCATATTATGATGATGAAAGATTTGTGTAACATTGCAATGATGACGCTATATTGATGACATTATGACGATGAGGCTATGTTCATGATATTGCGAAATTATGGTTATTTTTGTCACATTGCAAGGGAGGGTCTAAATTCGTCAGATTGCAACGAAAAGATATTTGCGTCACACTATGATGACAAGATATTTGCATCACATTGCGACAAGAGGGATATGTTCATCATATTGCGACAATAGTATATTATTTGTCAGATATTGATGATGACAGGGATATTGTGACGACGGGTCTATGTTCACTGCATTGTGATGACACAACATTTAAGTAAAAAGTGGCTATGGGATGAACATAAATGTTGTATGTTCATCATATGACGTAGGTCTATGTGATGAAAATAAATGTCGTGTCTTCATCACATTGCAATGATAGGACATTTATTTCGATAATATGGCTATGTTCATCACATTTTGACGATAGGAAATTGTTTGTCACATTATGATGACAGGGTATTTGTATCACATTGTGATGATGAGGATATGTTCATCACATTAGGATGACGAGGATCTGTTTTCCACATTGCAACAATTCAATTATGTTCATCATTTTGTGATGATGATGCTATGTTTGGCCACATTGTGACAATATGGTTATTTTTGTCACATTGTGGAAATATTGTTATGGCCAATCTTGTTCATAACATTGGGACAATATGGTTATCGCTAGTCATGGTCATCACATTGCRGAAATATGGTTATGTTCATCACATTGCGACAATATGGTTATGGCCAGTTATGTTCATCACATTGTTACAATATGKTCATGTTCGTCACATTGTGACAATATGGTTATGGCCAATCATGTTTGTCACATTGTGGAAATATGGTTATGTTCATCACWTTGCGATAATATGCTTATGACCAACAATGTTTGTCACATTCCGTCAATATGGTTATGGCCAATGATGGTCATGTATGGACAACAACTGTTAAACATGGTTAACCATTGTCAACCATGGTTAACCACAATCAACCATGGTCATTKTCAACCAAGCTCAACCATAGTTATGTTTGTCACATTGYGACAATATGGTTTTGTTCRTCACATTGTATGTTCATTGTATAAGGCTATATTTGTCACATTGCGACAATATGGTTATGTTCATCACATTGTGACGACGGGGCTATGTTYACCAGATTGCAAGGACATGGTATCTGCATCACATTATCATGACTTGATATTTGCTTCACATTGCGATGACAGGGCTTTGTTCATAACATTGTGAATATAGGATATTGTTTGTCACATATTGACAATGACCAAGATAGTGCGACGATGACACTATGTTCATCACATGCCATGACAAGACATTTAAGTAAAAGTGGCTATGTTATGGACATAAATTTTGTATATTCATTGTATTTTCATGGTATGCCATATGGCTATGGTATAAGCATAAATGTCGTATGTTTATCATATTACGATCGCGAGTGTATGTTCATAACATTATGACTACAAGAATTTTTTTGTCACCTTAGAATGAAAAGATATGTGTATAACATTGTGATGATGAGGTTATGTCCATCACATTGTGATGACGAGGTTATGTTCATCACATTGAGAAAAAATCATCTCGAACTTTGTAGATGATGAATTATACTTATTCTAAGGAAACTGATAGTATCTACTTGATTTATAATTGTTCTAAGGACATTGATACCAAGTCATTTAATAATTTATACTTGTTATAAGAACATTGATATAAAATCATGTGAAACTTTGGATACAATGATTTATATTGTTCTAAGGACATTGATAAAAAATATACTTAGTCTATAAGTTACACATGATGATTTATATTTGTTGTAAGAATATTTAAAGGAAATCAATTTGTTTTATTCTTTGCAAATGACAATTTATACTCATTCTAAGGACATTGATAGAAAATCAACTTGAAATTTAATGATGACTTCTTAATTTAATAAGGACATTGAAGTACAACACACATGGATTATATAATGTATACATTGCATCATGATACAAACTATGACCATTGTATATGCATATATACTTTTTATATATTTTTCATTAATTTTGTTTTTTCATCTATAGAATAATTAATAAACCAACTCTCCCACCAATATAAAACTTATATTAAAATCTATATAAAATAAATACGTATATACACACAAATTTCAATAAAAAAATAAAAGAATAAATTTGGCACAATCATTAAACAATATTCTCAATCAATTACAATAATAAAAAGTCATTTTCATTTATAACCACACCAAATATATTTTTAATTATAAAATATACATTTACAAAGTATATTGTATATAAATATTAAATATATTGTATATAATATTTAAAAAAAATATACATATATAATGAGGAGATATACATATCCTTAAAAAAATCATTTTCCTAAGTATTCTAAGAAGAGGGTTCTATCGTTATTATTAGGATTATTTTTCATTTACATCAAACAAATTTAAGAAAAAAATATTTCAAAAAATTAATAAAGTATTAATGTTATTGCTTTGATATTATTTTGAATTCTAGAATAATTAGGTATTTTATAACTCAAATGTTTAAATATTTTATAGTTAAGTTAAAAAATAAATTTTAAAAATAAATTAAACTAACTTAAAATCACTTCAAATTTGTTTATTTTTTTAAATAATATACATATAAATAAATTTAATCACTTTGAATACTTATAAATAATTTGAAAACATAATTTTATAAATATATGTATAATATTTTAAAAAAATATACATTAAATTAAAATGAATTAATGTTGGAATAACTCTTATTTCTCTTTCTTTTAAATTTTTCTCATTTTACAAAATACAGTGGAATATCTTAAAATATATTTTATTTAAAAATTGATTAGTCCAAATTAACTCTAACTTTATAAATATAACCCTAACCCTAATCTTTCCCTATAACTTTAACCTTAACTTTATGAAAATAATCTTAACCCAAATCTTTAGCTAATGATCACATAAACATTTAAATGGTTATTTTGATTATTATTATTATTATTTTAAATTTAGTTATATAAAATGAATATTCATTATATTCTTTTTAATAAAATAAAATGATTATAACTCATTTCATCATATTCATTATCTTATAAAAATAAGATAAGACTAACTTTTTAATAAAATAAAATGATTATAAAGATCTCATCATATTCATTATCTTACAATAAAAATAAGATAACAGTGTAAGTTATAACGTTTTAATAAAATAAAATGATTATAAAGATCTCATCATATTCATTATCTTACAATAAAAATAAGATAACAGTGTAAGTTACAACTTATTCTATCATCATGATTTTTTTTTTTAAAAACACTAATAAGAAAAAGTATTTAAACTCAAATTTAATAAAAAGAAAAAGTATTCAAACTCTTTATGCTTCGTTCCTCTCCAATTATTCCAATTTCACAGATATGGGCTTTAATTTATTGAACATTTCCACTAAAAATGATAATATTGATGAGTATTCAACTTGTTTTTCCATCAATCCTCTCGATTTCATCATCATAAATATGTGTCCAACGCTAATTTTTAATAAATATGAGTCCAATGACATACATTTGGAAATGACGATATATTATCAAAGGACAATGACATACAGTTGGAAATGCAATAATTTGCATGGGAATACGCGTTGAATCACATGGAAGAAGTGAATTAATGTTGAAAAATATAACTTTAACAGTATTGAATTGTATCACATGGAAGAAGTGACTTAATGTTGAAGAATATAATCTTAACAGTATTCAAACTCTTTATGCTTCGTTCGTCTTCAATTATTCTAATTTCACAGATATGGGCTTTAATTTGCACGGGAATACAGTCCTGGCGTTGAATCACATGGAAGAAGTGAGTTAATGTTGAAAAATATATGTATTGAAATGTATCACATGTAACAAGTGAGTTAATGTTGAAGAATATAACCTTAACAGTATTGAAATGCACATTCATTTTTATTTGTTTAATACCTGAAATTTTCAAGAGCTTGTTTATGGACTCACATGTTCTATGGTGCATTGCTTCTACTTTCCTTCAAAAAATTTTGTCATTGCAATGGTTGTATACAACAATTTGATTAAAACCGAGATCATTTTTTTAAAGTTGAACATTATATAATTAATTAACTAAAACCAAGACTCCCTCCAATCCTTCTCATCTATCCGTGTTAAGTGATCCAATAAATCCTCTTAATTTCCATGTAGTCTTTGGAGCGAACTCTTCCTTGAAAGAAGGATGATATTATAGGGTGTGGATGTATGATAAAACAAAAGTTAAAATGACAATCAATTTAGAAGATAAATTTTTATATTAATTTTCCACAAAAATTATTTGCAAGATAGTGTACTGGTAAAGAATTGCGTGAAGTTATATTCTTCAAGAACTCCACTGCAAATTTCATAACATAAAACCTACATTCCAGAGCATTCTGTTGTTGAGGAGACTGAATCAAATACGACGCGCATTCTGTTGTTAGGGAGGTTAATTTTTTAACACTACAGTGCAATGTATGTGGGTGAATTCAAAATAAAACTACCCATATTTCATGCCATACCTCAACGCGAGCCTTCCTAGCAACAACCCTGCAATTATATGAAAACACTTTTAATCATATGTGAGAAAGACAATTAGAAAGAATGAAGGAAATAACAATAGGTATCGAGTTTGAAGGCTTACTTTGCTATGGCATATCGATGACATTTTACTATTCACAACGATCCATTACGTTTTACTATTCAATGGTTGTGAAGAGAGTTGAGGTGCAATATGCACAGGGTTCTCCAAGGGATACCAAGAAGATTCACATATCTTCCCGGCTGGAGCCCACAAAGCATGGCTGAAGTCCAGTGTTTTCTGCATCATAAAACTCACATGAAGATTGAAGATGGAAATTTACAATATAATTCTGTAATTTAGCAGTGAAGAGGATACCTTCATAACATAGGAATTATATTGAAAACCCTAACAGTGACATAAGGTGAAAACCTCATGGAAGGGAGTCCTCCAGCTTCACCTTCCAGCAGAATGATGTCCAATTCCATTTGTGTCTCGGCCTTGGAGATCGCACCTTCCTGTAAAATGACCTCCAATTCGACTTGCTCATCGGCCTCGGCTGCATGTTAACCTGCACCGCTAAAGTATAAAAGTTTTGGGACAAAGAGAGATATACAAGATGTGGGGTTAAAGAATAAAATTGTGGTTAATTGAAATGCTGAAACTGATCATGGCATGGAATGCATGCTTCACATCCCAGATTATTTGAAACCTAGGGCAAGCTTAATTGAAACGCCACTTTCATGGTTAATTGAAACCTCCAG
Source organism: Picea engelmannii (assembly GCA_009831015.1). Taxonomy (NCBI): domain Eukaryota; kingdom Viridiplantae; phylum Streptophyta; class Pinopsida; order Pinales; family Pinaceae; genus Picea; species Picea engelmannii. The sequence goes on along the minus strand of ML825917.1, from coordinate 100,414 downwards.
GATAATTGTGGAGTATGTTTAAACTCGCAAACTCGCGTGTCTCCCATAAACGTGGCCCTCATGTATATGAAGCATCTGTCTCCCAATAAATTTAAATTGCAAAACGCCTACCTCAGGTATATGAAGTCTCTTATAAATTTAAATTACAAATTTTAAAACGTGGCGGGCCTCAGGTATATATAAATTTAAATTGCAAAACGTGGCTTGCCTCAGGTATATGAAGCCGCCTGCCTCTACTTGAGGTGCTTGTCTTCCATAAATTTAAACTTGACTCATGTAAGCATCATCCATGGTAATGAGTTGCCTATTTCATATAAATAAAATAAATAATTTTAAATTATAAAAGGTGATAATCGGTGCCTGATATTTGTAATCCTTACTAATGGAGTTGAGCTAGTGTTTCCTAATAATTCAAACTTGGAAATACATGGTAATGAGGTTGAGTTAGTTTATGTTAAAATCTTGCATAAACGTTAATCATTTAAAAGTGGTAATCGTATAGTGTTATAATAAGTTTTTAATCATGTTTAATAAAAGTGAAAAAGTAAATATGATGAATATAAAATTTTATAAATGCAAGGGAGTTAGTTCTTGTGATCTTATTCATTGATTTAGATGTAAGTCCAAGAATATGCCAACATCTTCACTTTCTATTAAAATTTTTAATTAAAAAGATGATTAATCCATCAATTCCAATGGGAAATATTCAATTCTATGATGTAGATACACACCAAAATAACTAGAAAAAAAGAAAAATAATTATGCTTCATACAATCTTTCCAATATATATAATCTAGAATGAAAAATGCCATCATCATCATGAACTACACACAGTTTTGAATCTTTCCATTTGACTCCAACTCGACCATCAACCGGAATCCAAATTTTAACATAGTTGCTGTCTCACACTTCCATTTGTAGTTTGGCTACTTTCTTAATCTTCTTCACATTACACTATAATAATAAAGTTAAAAGCATTTTCAAAATTGAATGCTTTCATAACGATTTTTCTCATAACTTATAAAAATCTCCACACACACATAGATAAAGTGATATCTAAATGCATACTATTTCAGAAATAAAAATAGAACAGCTGGAAATAGCAACCTATGACATCTGAGTATTAACCACTTTTAGGTTTATCGGTACCATGATATACACCATGAAGAATGTCATAAACAACATTATATATGTCAATTGTATTCATTTTTCAAATAACCTTTAATATGGACTTTAGTGGAACTATTCATTGGGAACATGGTAAATAGAATTTATGTATTTGTGGAAAGGTTCTCAATTGTAAATGGAATTTTCATTTATATATTTGTGGAAATCCAAATTTTAACAGAGTTATTGTCTCAGACTTCCATTTGAAGCGATGAAGATATTTGTAAAGCCTGGTTATGGCATGCAATTCCATGTGCATGTTTGGCAATAAAGTCACATCCCTTGAAGTCATCCATTTTCTGTTTGTAGTGAAAAGGGTTTAGTAGCTTCATAGATAGTAGACCGTTCGTAATATTCTACCTCGTCGATGTGGGGGGCAGGCTTGCCAGAACTGATTGCATCTCAGGTGAACCTCTTGATTATTTTTTATTTTTTTTTGAGTGCTTTTAATAAAAAACTTTAATTTTAATTTTTGCTAGTTTTTATTATAAGTCTCTTTTTTAAAAGTTGTGTTTGCCTTTATGAATTGTATTGAGTTATATTCACAGTTATATTCTGAGAAAAAAATCTGCTTCTTCTTATTAACTTGAAAAAAAAAAAATATGACACATTGCGATAGTGGCAAAGTCCAGAAAATTTATACATATTAACTTGAAGAAAAAGATAAATATGACACATTGGGATAGTGGCAAAGTCCATAAAATTTATACATACTAATGAGGGTCTGCAAGATGTAAGTTTGGCCATCTAATGGATAGATGGCTCTACTGTCAATCCTGAGCAAAATATTAGGTATGGTGTTAATATACTATCTCAAATGTACCTTGTCGAGTATCTTAAATGATTAAATATTATCATTTTTTTAAAGTTGTTTTCTAAGTATATTTATGTTTAAAGGCGTATATTTATTGACAATGGGTACATCAATGACTGTGATTTCAATCACTAACTTTCTCACTATTATAAAGACTTCTGTTTACATGTTTATTTTTTTACTTTTACTTGATCATATTTAAAATTTACTATAATGGCTAGCTGATTACCAAAGATTAACAAAATATTTTGTAACAGAGTAGAGAAATGTGAATCCACCTTTCATTTTCTGGACCAGCAAGAAAACATAAAAACTAAAAAAAAACGTCATGTCAATTCAATAAAATGGAGGACATGGCCAATAAAAATGCATCCACCTCTATAGGAAAACTTCGCGCTCGTCTATTCACCCCAGAAATACAGACAACTGGGATTTCACCCATTTGGGTTTGACACCTATTCCTTCTGGTTAGTGTTAGTTAAAAAAACAGTCCTCTATTTGTTTTTTTTTTTAAGTCCTCAAGTAGATGGATGAATTGAATACTTTACTTCGTAATTAAAATAAAAATTAGCCCTCTTAATACACCTTGTTAGGCTACGAAATTTTTAAATAATTTAAAGTAGTTTGGGCCATAACTGGTTGCAGTACGAATCCTGTCTACAATATTTGGAAGTTTGATGAAATATTACAATCAATCCAAACTCTTTATCAATTAGGCAAGCATTATCCTATTACTCAACATTCATTTCAAAAGCATCAAAAGCATATAAATCTCCAGTTTGAACTCAATATATGAAGGTCAAAGTGTAAGATCTAGATCCACCCCTGCATCACAGCCTCTAAGATTGCTGAAAGAGGACGAACTTTCCCCAGCTGAAAGGTATTGGAATTTTCAAATTGATCTTTGTTTGAAGCTCATTTTACTTTTTAGTTTGGCTTGTATTGAAGTATATTTGATCCAGATCCACCATGCCAAGTGAGCATAATACAAATAGCACATATATTTCAATGCAAATAAATAACATAGCAATATAGGTATTGATCATTTAACTAAAAACAAGCAGATTGCCATTCAGAATTCAACAAAAAAAACACATGATTGGAGATTGCCAACCCCGATATGTTCTTAGCCATTTTTCTTGTGCTTGCCATTCAGAATTCAACAAAAAAACACATGATTGAAGATTGGCACCCCCGATATGTTCTTAGCCATTTTTCTTGTGCTATGCTTCTCAACTATAAAGTAAATCCTCCAGTTTTAGGGGCATCACCAATTTTTTTTATTGCAACCCATCACTTCTAAAGCAACGAGCATATTAAGTTGGGCATCACCGATAAGCTTAAGATAGGAGCATAAATTATTTCCATCTGATGGCGTTGATGGAAATTACAATGTTACCAGCTTCATTTTCATACTCTTGGGTTCAAATTTTTACAGAGTTACTGTCTCAGACTTCCATTTGTTGTTTGGATACATCTTGTTTATGCTATACATGCTTAATATGCTTCACATTACACTATACTAATAAAGCTAAAAGCATTTCCAGGATTGAATGTTTTCATAACGTTTTTTCTCATAGCTTATAAAAATCTCCACACACATATAGATAAAGTGATATCTAAATGCATACTATTTCAGAAATAAAAATATAACAGCTGGAAATAACAACACTCTAATTTAGAAACATGAGTTAAAAATCGGTAGAATATATTAATTTTATAAAAGATAAACAACCTATGACATGTGAGTATTAACCTCTTTTAACTTTATCGGTACCATGATCTACACCATGAAGAATGTCATAAACAACATTATATATGTCAATTGTATTCATTTTTTAAATAACCTTTAATATGGACTTTAGCGGAACTATTCATTGGGAGCATGGTAAATGGAATTTTAATTTATGTATTTGTGGTAATTTTCTCCATGGTAAGTGGAATTTTCATTATGTATTTGTGGAAATCCAAAGCGATGGAGATATTTGTAAACCCTGGTTATGGTTTGCAATTCCATGTGCATTTGGAGATGTTTGGCAATAACGTCACATCCTTTCCCAAACTCAACAACAACCTCCATCACCTGGAGGGCCCTCTTGAAGTCATCCATGGGTTTTCTTGAAGTTGTCCATTTTTTTGTTGGTAGTGAAAGTGAATACATGACTGTAACGGGTTTAGTAATTGTTATCACCGTAACAATCTTCAGACAAGATCCAAGACTTGGGAATTTAGCGAAGATACACCCTCATGAAAAAGATTGATAGTTTGGAAAATTGATAATTTAGAGGACCAAGACATGTCTAGCGGCGTATGGATAAATGTAGCGGAGGCAAAAAAGATATAACTTTACAGACCGTTGATTACGAAACGAACCAGATCAATGGCTGGAGCCCATATCAGGCGGTAAACTTGCACGAGACATAACCGTATAGAGACGGACCGGAGAAACCATTGTGGTTTTTAAGATGGATGCACATTACCTCCAAAGATACATCGGGGTGAAAGGCAGGTTTCCTGAAACTGCTTTCACCAAAGCCCCGATGTCACATGTTCCTATGCGTCACATCAAACACTCGTGGGGTACCGGTGGCGGCTGGTTGAAATCACCCCATCTCACTTGTTCGGTACTTCACAACCGTATGTCAGGTGAACGCCGCCATATAACGAACTTGAAAGCTAATCATTTGAAATGGATTGGCCAATCGTGGTAAATCAACGTACCTGCCAATAAGTATGTGAGCAATTCATGATTGGAACTCTATAATTACTCAAGTATGAAGGAATCATTTTATCCATAAGCGAAGTAATTTCCAATTCGCTCGACTCTCTGATTTCTCGAAGAAGGTTTCGTTGTCCATGAAATTGGGATACATGGAACAAGATATACCTCGTGAAACCGGTCATGCAGGCAACATGGCAGATTTACCTACGAGCAGGAAGGAAAGGGAAATTGCGCATATACTGGCAACTAAATTCCACACAGAGCCTGCTACGGACTCAGGATTGGAAGTCAAGCTAAATCCCATCATGAAAGATCTAATTATCAACAGACGAGCTGTAAAGAAGAAACAAACCAAGTGACAGAAGAAGGAGATCATAGCCGAAACGGCTGAAAGTGCTGGAGAGAATCAACCAGTCTGGTTGGATACTCTAAAGGAGGAGATCGCTAAGCTAAAATGAACTCTCAAGTAGAGATAAGTGGCTCCCAGCAAGTTTTGGACAGTTGGCACCTAGATATGATGAACCTGCTCCTAATAGTTCCTCTAAAATAGGGTAATGGTTATTATAAATAATTTTATGTTTGTAAATGATCTCTAATTCTAGAACGATGAGAAGTCTAAACGTTTTGTATTCCACGAAGAAACCTTCTCTCTCTATATATATTACCTAAGGGATATAGAAGGCATGGAGAAAGGAGGAGCCTGCCCTCTGTGCAGGAAGACCTTTGTAACTTTTGGAGCCATAATGAATATATAAATCCAAAGGTGGATTTTGGACTATTTATGAAAAGATTCTAACTGGTGTTGTTATGAGTCTTGTTTCCCTTCATAGTATGTGATTCTTGTTATCCTATATTTCATTTTCCATTTCCGTCTATTTAGATTGGAGAACTAGAGGCCCAAAATTCATCATTTGATGCTCTCGGCTTAGCAATTTAGACTATGTTTATCTCTTATTAACTGATTCAAAATTCATTGCGATAATGCTCTGATATAGTTATATGTTTCTTTTTCTTCTGATGCCATTCTAATTTTTAAATATAAACTCAGACTCACTGCCTCATTTACCCTGTTCCTCTAAATAGTTGTCATGTTCTAACAATGCATCGTTCATTTTAGACTCCATGGCCCAAACGCCATTTTCATTTATCCAGTTATTTTATTCAAACCCCCCCAAAACAAACCAAATCTAGCCACCAATTCCCGTAAATATATTCAATGACACGAGAGAGACCTCTCTGAGTTGAGCATGCTAGTGCCTCAACTCTAAAGATGGTCGAAATAGTTACCCCTTGTTGTTTGTCTAATTCAACCGGATAAAATTTATAGGGTGCTAACATTCTGGCGTCGTTGTCGGGGAAGAAATTAGAAATTTTCCCTAGGAAGAACAACATGGTTGAGTTCTAAGGTCTTAGAGTAGCATGCACTTAAGCACATTTTGGCTGTATTCCTGCTCTGGCGACTCCACACATCAAAAATGAGTTTGAAGGTGATTCCACTGGTAGAAGAATCCAGAAATTTGAATTTTTAATGGCGACTCCACTCTCAGTGCAAAATCCAGATTCCAAAGACTCCACTGAGAAATGATACCCCTTGACAGAGGCATGAAAAGACATTATGGAAGAAAAAAGGTACTTAAAATTGGATTTTTCCAAATCATTCTATTGTTTGTTATAGGGTGTCTCTGCGTTTTCCTTGAACATGCCAAACAAATTTTTCTTTACCTGCTGCATTCTGATGATGAACATGAAGATATTGCTATCGTATACCCTCCTCTTAAAGTTGTGCACGCATATCCTCACTATATCACCGATGTTGATAAAAAATTCTCATGTGGGCCATGTGATGACCATGACCAAGTGGATGACCCCCATAAAGCCAAGGCCAATGTCTCTCCCCCTGTTCCTAGTCCAACATCCTCCAGATCCCAACGTAGATACATACCCTTGAAACTACCCTAAGTCCTCCACGATTTCCCTCCAAATCACCATGAATATCTACCTGTGTTTGATGGAGAAACTAATGTTGTCTCATCTGAAAATCACATCCAAGGGTTTGAGCATTTCATAGATTTATTTGAGATTAACCATGACAATGTTTTTATGGGAGCCTTCTCTCAATCCTTGAAAAGGAACACCAAAGACTGGTTTAGACATTTGCAGCCAGATACAATTAGCTCATGGGAGGAATTGAAGAATGTTTTCTTGAAGTTTTGGGGAAAAAATAAATCTTTGGAGCTACAACTTGCAGAGTTCTACGCCTTGAAATGGTAGAGAAATAAAGCTATCTCTATATTCAGTAGAAAATTTTCTAGTATTTACTACAAATTGTCGGAAGAGATTCAACCCACCGAAGCAGCTGCTATGTTCCATTATACAACTCTTCATCCAGATTTGTCTTTCCTCTTGATGGAAAGAAGACCCAAGTCCTTACAACAAATGTTTGATAATGCCCAAGATATTCACCACAACATCCAAGCATGTAAACAGATCCAAAAAGAGGAGTTAGATGCTAAAGAACATGAAAGTGAATATGAACATGAAATAGTTGATTGGAATCTCAAGCATAGAATTGACAATATTATGGGCCCTCTTGAAGTCTTGGATGCTTATGATCGTGCTAAAAATTATTATCCAGTTGTCAAAAGAAAAAGTGTTGTTCTAGATTTTGAGCCGTCTCCTGATAAACAGGGAGCCGATCATTTTGTAGACAGTCAAGAGGATGAGGTTGCAAACCAGTTTGTCGAAGAACAAATTAATGTTCCAAGTCTATTCTTATTAGACGACGTTGCATATGATGTTGATTTTCCTATATATGACAAATACAAGGATGATCGTGATATTGAAGACTTTCTTCTTCAGCGGTACAACGAGGAGAAAAATATTAGATCAACTGAAGAAAATTCTCTACCCTTATGCTTCACTGCATTCAAATTGTTGAAAGAGAATTCTCAGATTATTGTTGAGGCAAGCGAATTTGTGTTGATGAAAAATCACACCGAACCAACAAAACAGATTGACAAGATATTGGAACACTCTTCTCAGACGCTTGATGACCCTATTCTTTGTTATGAAGAAGACCCTATAGATTGAGAAATACAGTGATTGGTCGAAGGAAAAGTTGAAGGTAAGCATGTCCAAAAATCCAAAGAGATGGAAAAATGTACCGATGATGATACTGGGGAGAATGAAGAAGGTTGTGAGTCAGGTAACAAAGCCTTGCCATTATGTTTTTCCTCATTCGAACTGTTGAAACAAGATGGCGTTTCAAATAAGAAAATATTCAAGCATGAAGTCGAAAGAGAAGAAAGCATCGGGCTTACAGATAAAAACTCTCTCCCCTTATGTTTTTCTTCCTTTGAGTGGTTAAGAAAAAATTATGAAATTTCAGAAAAAATAAGGACTTCTGACTATATTCACACTAGCATTGTTTTACATGAAAAAGTTTGCATCGTTAAAGAACACCAACTACACTCACATTCATCGCACGATCATTACTTAGAAGGGTTTTTCAATTCAGAATTTCAATAAGAGCTTAACTATCAGATTAAAGAGGAAGCCAATCAAGAAATTTTTATCAAAGGTCTTTTCCTTTCTCCTAGAACTAATGCAGATGTTCAACAATATTACGTGCAAGACAAGGTATTTCAAGCTTGCATGTCTTCCCTTGAAAATGACGTAGTAATCCTATTTCTGAACAGTCTAGATATGGATGAGGATTTTGGAATTTCGCATATGAAAACTCCAAATAGCAGGGAAACCCTAGTAGAAGAATCTCACCCTTCTATCTTGATTCCTAAAAAAGAGTCATTCTTCCATATAATGTGAGATCTCGAGACACATTATATGGGAAAGGTTTGTGATCAGAATCCACCAACAATAGTGGATTACATCGAATCAATGTATGCACCAAATATTTTCATGACAAATGATGTTCTTCAACCATGGTCGCTTTATGACTCAGGAAATCCCTACTACCAGACTTCTCAACGACTATGTTAGTTTTTTAGAAGTCAATGAGTTGAATCACCTAAAAATAAAAATGCAATGGAAGGAGTAAAACATGATGGAACTGTTTTACGAATATTTTAAAAGATCCATTTGCAATCCTATTAGAAGAAATAAACAGTCCAAATGTTTTTGATTTTTTGAGAATTGTGGATGAAGTTTTGAATGAATTATCAGTCAACAAGATTTGGAGCAATCTTGTGCAGGGCGAACAGAGAGTGGATAAAATGCTTACATGGTTGCATTGGCATTTCTATTTCACTTGATTGATAGTTCATTTCAGTAATTAGGGTAGATATGAATATGCAAATAAGCTTGTTGGATAGGCATTTTCCAGTTTATATTTCCAGTATTGTGTACAGTTAGTTTTAGAAGTATATTCAATATCCAGTTGAGAGAAGCGTGCAGAGTTTAGATTTCAACAGATGCTAATTATATGGAAGGAGCAGGGTACACACACATGTTTTGGAATCATCCCAATGGATCAAGCACCGGGTCTACAAGTTCTTTGCTACCTCACAGGGAGGATAGCATCCCTAGTTGGAGCCTATGTTATCACCGTAACAATCTTTACACAAGATCCAAGTCTCAGTAATTTAGCGAAGCTACACTGTCATGAAAAAGATTGATAGTTTGGAAAATTGATAATTTAGAGGACCAGGACATGTCTAGCGGTGTATGGATAAATGTAGCGGAGTCATAGAAGATATAACTCAATAAATTGTCCATTACGAAATGACCTAGATCAACGGCTGGAGCCCGTATCGGGCGATAAACTTGCACGGGACTTAACCATATAGAGATGGACCAGGGAAACCATTATGGTTTTTAAGATGGACGCGCTTCACCTCCAGAGATACGTCGGAGCGAAAGGCGGGTTGCCTGAAACCGCTTTCCCCAAAGACCTGATGTCACATGTTCCTATGCATCACATCAAACACTCGTGGGGTACCGGTGGTGGTTGGTCGAAATCACCCCATCTCACTTGTTCAGTACTTCACAACTGTATAATGTCAGCTGAACGCCGTTATATAACGAACTCAAAAGCTAATCATTTGAAATGGATTGGCCAAGCATGGTAAATCAACGTACCTGCCAGTAAGTATGTCAATGATTCATGATTGGAACTCTATAATTACTCAAGTATGAAGGCATCATTTTATCCATAAGCGAACTAATCTCCAATTCGCTCGACTCTGATTTTTGCAAGAAAATTTCATTGTCCACAAAATTCGGATACATGGACTAAGCTATACACGGTGAAATCGATCATTGAGGCAACGTGGCAGATTTACCTATGAGCAGGAAGGAAAGGGTAATTGCGCATATACTGGAAACTAAATTCCACACAGA
>ML825917.1:53627-73056 GCA_009831015.1 Picea engelmannii | reverse complement strand
AGTGGCAGGTTCCCTCGCTATTGATAGTGGGAATACATCAATGTCCCATGATCGATAGATTCTACCAGATGTTCAACATCATATCCTCTATTCACACTTGTTAGATTGTACTAGGTACCTTGACACCCATTATCATTATTGGTGGGTTGTCTCATGGTTTTAGCGAAATAAATCAATGAACTGTAATAAAAAAATGTCTCACTATGCTCAAATTCAATGCATATTTCGGATGGTGCAGACTCATACCACATCGATTGATTTAAAGACCTCGTGAACATAGTAGCATCACCACTTTTTGTTTCAACCTGATTTACGACTGGTCAATACCACTCCTCACATCGATACTTGTGAAGGATCATTTATCCATATCTTTCCCCAGATATCCTTCATTGATTCTGAGAAATAGATCCATTGTGTATCTATTTCATGGCTATGATCTATGTTTTACATGGATCAACCATGTGTCTCTTTTGTGGCCATGATCACTACTATCTATATATACATTCTTCATGGATCCACAATGTACTTGATTAACAACCATTCTTATCATCACACCAAAGCATAAGTATGTCTACCTCAGGAATTGAGTTTTATGACTTATTTCTATGTTGGTTGTTGTCCTTGTATTGGATTCTAGTGACCTTCACCCTAGCTAACTGCTCTTCAAAAAAATTATAATGTATTTCGACCATCAGTTGTTCTTCTGAACTCACACATTAGGGGGCATATGTTATAGAATAAATTTCCACCATTGAAGAATTAATTCTCTTATTGTCCTAATCCCTATCCTACTTACATATACAAGTATCAAGGTGCATATTAATGGAGTAGTCAATACTATTATACATGTTTCGATAATCATATTCAATGTTTGCATTTTCAAAATATTGAAATGTTCTCTATTGTGTGAAACCAAGAATTTAAATCACTTGTTGATCTCAAGAACCATGTTAACTCTTCCATAAAAAATTTAGTTAAAATGTGGGCCATACAATCTAGTACATGAATAGCAATGAACAAAGGGAATTCCTGGATGCACCCAAGAAGTACAAAAAATATTTAAATGTGATTCTTTAATAATGCATAACCCTTAAATCACATATGAATACCAAGATTATTATTTTAACCAATATTACTTCCTGATGAAACAAAAAGTACATACAATCCTTCCACATATATCCTTGAGACCTTCTAAAAAACATATTTTTGGAAGTTGTACGCACCCTAGAAATTATGCAATACTCATATATGTGGGTTTCTTAAGGGATAGTCACGTACATGCTAATAAATTCTAAAAATATATATTTTACCTAATGAAATGTTGAGTTATAGGTTTGGTTAGTTTCCTAACTCCTTTTACCCATACTCAACCGTCTCTAACCAACTAGAGATGGCATAAATAAATCATTTGGCTCAAGAAGAAAGGTAATTATTCTTTGCACATAAGATAAAACACCTATTTGTCTACCCTCGCCAAGTCTGTAAGCCTATACATATCCCTGTTGTTGCTAGTTTTTGACCTGGAAACCCTTATTTTCATCCTCTTTCTAATCAACAACCTATCTGACCAAGAGTCCCCCATATATTCTCTTTTGGTCCATGGTGAATCTAGAGTCAAAATCAACCCTTATAACAAGAGATTGGATGGAGGAACATGGATTCTCTTTCAACTTGGAAGCGCCACACCAGACATGTATAATTTGTAACTATATAACTATTTTTTATCAATAAGAAACTCATTCCTTCGAAGTGTATTGTATTGGTATTATTTAAATTTGTAATTCTTTCATATATGCTTCATAAAATACTAAATGATTTGATCATATCGTTATTTTTCATTGAAATAACAAGTAGTTATTAGTATAACCACCTATTTGTGTAAGATTTTTTGTTTGAGATTCTTGCAGGTTGTAGAGGAACTATTGGAAAAGAGCAATGAGATTCTGAAAATCGGGAACAAAAACAACCATAGGACTCCTAGTGAGTCAATCCTTCTTATCCTCTCAATAGTTAGTTACTTCCTTTGAATTTGGTTATAATACCTAAATGTTAAGTGTTCTTTATGGAATTTTTTTTTTATGTACGGTCATTGGTATGCTGCAGTAAGCCCACCAATATAAGGGATTTTTCCCCGAAATCAGTGATCTATACCAACATGAAATCATCTTATTCCATGATCTGAAATGGAATCCAAATTTGTTGGTGATTTACAAGGAAGATATTTTACCTCATATATGTATAATCGGCTTTAGTGGAACCTATCTCAAGTCATTATTATGAAAAATGAACAAAATTGCAATCTGTGGGTAAGACGGTAGTATCCTAATACTTTATTCATACTTGGAAAATTCCATCAATTTCTCAAGTCCCTTGAAAGGGAAGCTATGCTTGTTGTAATACAACATGAATTAATATTATATTGCAAAAACAAGATTATTGATATGAAAATGGATGCCTTGTTGGATTGTAAACATGGATGGTATGCTTCTGATAAGATGAAAAAAATAAGAGATCCACTCTCTTATCTAAATTTCACAAAAGCATTAGGAAGATTGGATTGATATATTTCTTCTGTACAAAAATGTGGTCCAAGATGGACTAGACTGAAATTTTGTTTTCACTTAATTTGGTTGCCAACACAAAAATATCAAAATTGTTATGCTATAAATCCATAGGTTGAAGAAATTTTTTTGAAAGAGATTGAGTAGAAACTTAGGTACTACACAACAAGAGAAAAATGGAAGTCTGATCATAGTCTCAGTAGTCTTCACAATCAACAATCACACTTAGACTCTAATTATGATTGAGTATAGGGATAGCATGAGGACATGCAACAACTTATGTAGGGTAGAATGATGGGACTTGGTTTTGAAATAGTTACATCACCATTGTTTTTGTTAATTTCACACTCCACTAATCCTTTTCAATATCTTTTAACCATAATTTTAACCTTTTGGCCTATAAATTATTCAACTAAATCTTGTTTCATCTTCATTGGCAAATTAGTGAATTTTATAGTACATTTGGTAGAAAAGATATATTTTGTGCCTAACTTGTAGATTAAGATGTTACATATAAGATCCATGCTACTAAAGGTAAAGAAATGGTGTGCTATGAAATAATCCCATTTTCTATAGAAACAACTTATTGCATATCTAGTCTGCAACAATACGATGAAGAGGATCTCTACTTGTTATGAAACTCATTTCACTACAGATATGCATATCACTACAATTGATGTTGCTATAAATCTCGGTTGATAGAACTATATAGTGAGAATCTAAATTATAGAATGTACCATTTGTCATTAGATATTGATTCCTGAGAATCATAGATTTGCCACTATAGATTTGCTACAAAACCATAGATTTGCCACTATATTCCAATTTTCCAAGTTTATGCTGCCGAGATTTAGTTGTTGCAAAACTAAAAGGGGTTTCAATAATTTATGATCAAATCACCATGTGCACATGTCATCCTCAACTGCCAATATGGATCACTTCCCCATAATCCCAGATCGTGTTGTTTTTCAATAGTTGATGTAGTCTTTTGTTGTAATTGATTTCCTTTATTAATACTCAGTTTCAAGCAATCAACAATTCTTCAAATATTAAAGGAGCTCACTAATTGCCATAAGTTGTAAGTGAATTTGAGATATTTTCCCTGCTTTCAAACTCGTATATAAATTAGTGTGGAATGATGATAAAAAGGAGAATATGAAGAGAGAAAAAGACAAAAAATCACATAGACTTAGTTTTGTTGTAAAACCTTATTTATTGAATATACGATACACTTTTCCAAATTTATGAGTATAAGCTGCTAAATTATCTTTGTGCTCCGTACTTTATCAACACCTTTTTCCACAAAGACAAGGCCCACTCTGGAGGAAATTGGTGTTTCTTTACTTTACAATTTTTATTTTTCGTTCTTTCTTATGAATTTGTATTTTCAATTTTTTTTAAAAATATAATTGCTTAAATGTTTTCTTTGAGTGATGTGTTTCGGCAAGTGTGGATTTTTCTTATTCATCTTATGATTGATCTCTATAGGTCTTACTGCTACAAAACTTGAGAATTAAATCACTCGTTGAAAAATTCATGTTACAACCTTTTACTTTCGATAGACTAGAATTGGATCTCTAGATAGTTAATAAAACATTTAAATTAAAGTTCCCAACTAGATCATTAAAACTCTAAAGTAATGCATATATTTTGCATGAGCCCTCATAAGATTTACAAGCTCTAGTTTGATAAATTAAATGCATGAGTAAACTAAATATCCCACTAAGTAATTAATAGGAGATATAGTGGACCTGTCATTTTTCGCATCGTTGTTGGGGAGGTGTGAAAATCATTTGGGGATTTTTTGGTTTAGTTGGAGTAGATAACACATAGTATGAGGATTTACATTGTTAGAATAGTCAAAATTATTCTTTATAACATATCATATGAAGTGTTTTACATTTAGGAGCATATAGATGCATGGGAAGAGGTAGAAATCTAAGAGCATGAGCACATGTTGCAGTAAGAACCACTCATAGTACTAACCAATACACAAGTGGAAAAGGTCTAGGAGAAGGTTTAGGAAATCAAATCTATACTCAACAAGGTCATCAAGATTTGATTCATGAATATGTAGTAGAAACGTCTTTTGCAATAGACATAGAATTTTTCCCTCACACTATAGATTTAGAAAAAATAGAATATTTTATTAGTGGGCAGCCTCATTCATACTCAAAATCTTAGAAAAATCCAATTCATGAACCAAAATATTCTGAAGGATCAATTTCTCCTTGAGAATCAAAAGCATTAGAGGGACCATTTCCTAAGGATTCCACAGTTATCATCATGGTAGCAGAAGAGGGAGTTGATTCTAACATACCTTTTGATTTCCTAATTAGAGATTCTAAAGASGAAGCACCTATGATAAATATCCCTCTTTCAAGTCTTCCTAATTTTAATGGYTTTTCCTAGTGAASATCCAAATAATTTTMTYTTTKAKTTTTATGTTCTTTGTAGGAGTTATGATTATGCAAYTGATTCTAAAAAACTAAAATTGTTTTTTGCCACATTAAAGAATGTAACATTATCATGGTTTATGGGGATTGGTGGGCAGAGTATCAACACATGGGATGCTATGAAACAAGCATTCCTAAATAATTATCAAGATTATTACAAAGAAATATACCTTCATTAGGAAATTTTGAAGATGACTCAAAAGGAGAATGAAAGTATAGAGGATTACATGGAATGATTTCAATACAATTTTCAAAGGTTCAAACAAAGTAGGTTGGATAAGGATACTTGAAGAAAAATTATGATAAGAGGTACAAGGGATGATGTGATATCCCCCCAAAATAAAATATTTTTGGAATTTAAATTTGCTAGAAATTTATTTCCATTTTTAGTAAATTCAAATTTGGAAAATTTTTACCATTTATGGCAATTCCAAATTTCAAATTTGATAATTATGATTAATTATTATGACTGTTGGGCAGAGTTCTGATTGGATTCAACTAACTATTTGACTATGACACTTGTATAAAAACAAAATATTTATATTTATTGCAGGAGGACAAATGGAACAACCATGTTAAAATCAACTAACCATGACTCCATGAGTGGAGAACATGTTGGAACTACCTCTGGGCTAGTTATTACAAGTGGAAAATCAGATATTTGGTTATTGGTAGCCCCTGAAAATTAGGGATTTAGAAAGCTGCAAAAATCCCCAAGGGAGGGAAAAAGACCTGGGCAGAATTGATAAATAGCGTATGAAAGGAGGCAGGACGCTGCCAAGTATGCTGGGGAAAAATATTTTTGAGCTCTCTTGTTGTTATGAACACTACAGATTGAGTGTGAGGCAAGAGGAGTCTGCTGAAATGGATTTTCCTTGCTGTTATGAGCATTGTTGAGTAAGTGTGAGGCAAGAGGATAAGTTCTGGAGTTGAAGGACATTGTTGAGGAGGAGTTTTCGAGTTAGCCCTCATGGATTCATGGTCAGGCTAGGGGGTGAACTGGGCAAGTGATTTGGCTGCCATGTTCTACGGTTGGGAGGAACGTGGTTGTTCCCTTTGTCTTCTCACGATCGGGTTCAGATATGTTGCTCTACTCCTTTTCTATTTGAATGATTTTATATCGGATGCAATATATTTGTTAAATCGGAACTGAAATGATTTCCGATCTCTATTCGAATGATTTGATATCTGATATCATGTATTTATTAAATATGAACGAATGATAGAATTGGCCATTTATTAGTTATGATAGTTAAGATTTATGCATGGTTAAATTCTGGAAGAAATCTTCTCTAAATTAGTTTCACTGCTATTTTCTTTTTATTTGTTTTCATTAAGTGAAACCAATGCTGAGATTGGCATATGGGGAGTGGAGTTTATACTGTAGCCACCGGAAATTTTTTCCCCTTTTTCCAAACCCGATAAGAGTCTGAGGGAATCGAATTTGAATGACCCTTTTAAATTTGGCAATTGTAATGATCTGTAAGCACAAGAGTTCAGAGACTCTTAATCAGGACCTGTACCGAAAAATTAACTTAGAATTTTGTTTAATGGTTTAAACCTTAGAGAAAAAAATGGTGTGAAAGGCCGAAGTCAATCGGATTTTGGCGATTATAAACGCCGAACACAAAAGACAAAAGACCATGTTGTTTTCTGAATCGTGAAATGCGAAGAGACTGAGGACCCGTCATTTCAGGGTTTCAGGGTTTACAAACCCCTAATTCACAAACAAAATGAAATAAGAAGTGTCGAATTGCGAAATGTGAAAGGACTGTGGGCCCATCACTTCGGAGTTTCGAAGCTCAGGATTTCGGGGTTTCACGATTCAGGATTTTGGGACTCCAGAGGCAACTTTTCTAGGCCCTTCGAATTCACAAGATCCAAAATGCCAGAAAGGGGCTTAACGGGTCTTGGAATTTTCACATTTCGGGGTTTCGCAATTCGGGATTTCGCGACTCCAGATGCAACGTTCTAGGCCTTCGAACTCTCGGGACCCGAAATGCCGAAAAGGGGCTTAACGGGTTTTTGGCCCTTTCACATGAGATCAATGGTCCCGATTCTTTCGAGATTTCATAAATCGAGAGTTCGCGATGCAGCGACTCCAAAATCCCTTGCTGCTCCAAACCCCGAACACCAAAATAGTGAAGTTCGAAGCGCGAGATCAACGACTTATGTTGCTTCTCATCCAAAAGTCACTACTCCTCCTGAGCTTCTGAACGCTAAAAGACGACTAGTCTTAAACTTCCCACAAATCTATGAAATCTAACGGTCCACAGGATTTTGGTACTGCCCCACAAAGAAATCTCACCATTCGTCCACTCCGCTCAAGGAT
Organism: Picea engelmannii; assembly: GCA_009831015.1. Classification (NCBI taxonomy): domain Eukaryota; kingdom Viridiplantae; phylum Streptophyta; class Pinopsida; order Pinales; family Pinaceae; genus Picea; species Picea engelmannii. The sequence continues at coordinate 65,707 of ML825917.1, read as the reverse complement.
CTCTAGCCAAAATGACTTAGCGTTCTCCACCTGAACTTGACCTCTATGAGATGATTTCAATCTTTGCCTCCCTTTGAATACTTCAAAGGTGCTATCCCTTCTGGGCTTTATCTCTTTGAACATCAAAGGTTCCTTCGACCTGAGTTTAGACATTACCTATATACAAAGAAGTATGTTGGAGTAGTTTGAGAGTCAAGGGAAGTGATAGATTTATGGAAAGAATTTACCCACATAAGCTTTTTGGTTCAAAGTAATATAGACTGGTGTAAAAATGACATTATGGACAGAAAATAATTTTACCTTCTCTTAATTTCTAAGCTTAAACAAAATTAAATTATGTCATAGTAAAAAAAAAAATTATGGTAAATTTCAGGTTCATTACATATGGTATCAGAGCAAAAGTTACAACATTGGGCCTGAACAGGGCCACATTAATTGCTTAGTATATATTCTTATTTATGAAAAAAAAAACTAACAAATCTTGTGGTTACAGGCAAAAAGCCTTTATGTTTTGTGTTGATTATGGCAGCTCAAAAAGGTGCAGAAATCATGATGGAAGGGAATCCGCAGCAAGGACCTCCTGGAGATCCAAGACATAACAATGATGGAAGCTCACCCACAAAGGTGTTGGAAACAATGAGGTATCTTATTGTTGAACTGCAGTTTTTCAAGGTCGACAATGAAAATTTGAAGAAAGCACAGCAGGAACAACAAGAGATAAATGAAGTCCTACTGCGTAGTATAGTAACCAAGAAAATCCCAAAAGATGATAACCATGATGAGGAGGTTAGCAAAAGGGCCTCCAATAATTCTGGTGTGGAAACAAAAAAAGGAGATAGTTCGTCTAAAGGGACAACTTTAGCTGAGGACAAAACTATACCAGACAAAAAAAGAAAACAAGTAGACCACCTTGAAGGAGAATTTAAAAATATTAAACCAGCTACCTTTGATGGAGAATCCATGACAGGAGAAGAAGCTGAGGCATGGTTGTTGGACATCAAAAAATACTTCCAGATCTACAACTATTCCAGCAACATGAAGGTTAGAATGGCCATCTATAATCTGAAGGGGAAGGCCAACATTTGGTGGTAGGACCTGAAGTTGGATAAGGGCCTAAAGGAGAAATAGTTGGAATGGTCTGACTTTAAGAAGTATTTCAAGAAACAATACCTTTTTGAAAGCTATTATGAAAGGAAGACGAAAGAATTTTACGAGTTACACTCAGACAGATGACAATGGAGGACCTTATAAATAAATTTCTGGAACTACTAAGGTTCATACCGTACATCCGAGAGGATAAGGTAAAAATCCAACGATTCTTAAGTTGTTTAATACAGGCCTACCGGGACAAAATTGACTTTGACAACCCCAAATCCTTGAGTGAGGTATTCAGGAAAGCACTAATGTGCTATGACCAGTATAAACAGTGGGTAGATTTTCCCAAGACCTGGAAGGATAAGAAACAAGATCGAATGAACCAACATAAGAAGGGATACTAGCCAGCTCCTTATCAGAATGCAACAAAAAGCTTCCCAAGGAAGGATTTTCACTCCAATCATCCGAATATGCAAGGTAGCGGTAAATCGGTAAACCTGGGGATGAAGAAGTTTGGGGACAACTCTCATGAGCCACTAAAGTGTTGGGAGTGTGGAGAGCCTCATATAAGGAGGAACTTTCCACGTTTAATTGTAGCCAACAGAACTATTGTTCACAATTTGGAGGAAGCCTCGATAGTGGGAGACGTGGGCAGAAGTCTGCATCGGATAAATGCATCCATAGATGGTTGACAAGCTGACCACTAGTCCTCAGTGGTAGAAATCAAAGGTAGAATCAATGACACTCAAATTTTTGTTTTAATTGACCCTGGAGCTACGTTAAGTTATATTAATCCCGATGTAGTAGAGTCGAATAAACTTAAGAAACTGAAGCATGCAAAATCATGGCTTGTACAACTAGCAACAGGTACTAAAAGAAAAGTAGTTCACTTTATTTTTGATCTTGAGTTCATCTTGGATGGTCAAAGGATAAGGACCAATATGAACATCCTACCAGTAGGATCTTATGATATGATTATCGAGATGGATTGGTTGGAACAACACAAAGAAGTACTAGACTGTTATACAAAGATACTTAGCTATAAACATAATTTTGGCACTGTTAGAATAGCCCAAGGCATACCAAAACCTGTATCAGTCAGACAAGTTTCAGCGATGCAACTCAAGAAATGTATTAGAAATGGATGTCAATTTTACGCCATCCAAGTGACAAATCTATTAGAAAAATAAGGTAAGCCCAAATTAGAAGACTTTGTTGTTCTACATGAATTCAAAGACATGTTTGTGGATGAGATACCTGAATTACCTCCTAGAAGGGAAATATATTTCTCCATAGACTTACTATCTAGATTAGCCCCTATCTCAAAAGCACCCTATCGAATGAGTCTACCATAACTGACAGAATTAAAAATACAATTACAGGAATTGTTGGATAAAGAGTACATCAGACCGAGTGTCTCGCCATGGGGAGCACCAGTCCTCTTTGTGAAAAATAAAGACGCTACTCTAAGACTATGTATCGATTATAGACAACTGAACAAAATGACTATTAAGAATAAATACCCCTTACCAAGGATAAATGATCTGTTCGATCAAGTGGGTGGGGCCAATATCTTTTCAAAGTTGGATTTACGATCCGATTATCATCAAATTAGGATAAAAGACGAGGACATAAACAAAACATCTTTTTAGACAAGATACAGATAATACGAATTTGTAGTCATACCTTTTGGACTCACTAACGTGCTAGCCACGTTTATGTGCCTGATGAACAGTATTTTTAGTCAATACTTAGACAAGTTTGTAGTAGTATTTATCGACGATATTCTGGTCTATTCAAAAACAGAGGAAGAACATGATGAACAATTAAGGATAGTGCTGCAAACGTTGAGAAAACACAAATTGTACACCAAATTTGACAAGTGTGACTTTTATAAAAAATAAAAACAATATCTAGGACATGTAATTTCAGTAGAAGGCATTGTCGTAGACCCAGAAAAGACAAAAACCATTATGGAATGGCCAGCACCTAAGGATGTAGAAGATATCCGGTCATTCATGGGAATCACTGGATATTACCGTAGGTTTATAGAAGGATTTTCCAAGATAGCCTACCCTATCACATCATTACAAAAGAAAGGTACCAAGTTTAATTGGTCACAAAAGTGTCAAGACAATTTTAACAAGCTAAAAGAATTATTGACATCGACACCCATCTTGAAGGTAGAAGACCCAGATAAAGACTTCACAGTATGTGTTGATGCAAGTAAAGAGGGACTAGGTGGTGTCCTAACTCAGGAAGGACACGTTATTTGTTATGAGTCTCGGAAATTAAAGGAACATGAGTGAAATTATGTCATTCATGACTTAGAATTGGCAGTGGTTATACACGCATTAAAAACGTGGCGACACTAAATAATTTCTACTATTGACGAATAATAGCGGTGTGAAATATATGTTTAGTCAACCAGAGCTCAATGCACGGAAGGCCAGATGGTTATATTTCTTAAGAGAATTTGATTTCAAAGTTAGACATATCAAGGGAAAAGAAAATAAAGTAGGACACACTTTAATCAGAAGAGTCCATGGGTTGTTTGAGGTAAATATCAGCAGGGAAAAAAGTGATCTGGAAAAAAAGGTAAGGATGACCAGTATTAGCAACGAAAATTACACTAAGATGATGGAAGAATTACAAAACGGTACTGCAGACTCAGATAAACCAGATCTAAGTATCGACAAGAAGGGATTATTACGATTTAAAAAGAGACTTTACATACCATATTCAACTTAGTTAAAATTAACAGTTTTGGACGAAGTGCATAAGAAACCGTATTCTGGTCATCCAAGTTACCAAAAAACGATAACAACACTTAGAAAATTGTTTTACTGGCCTAATATGAAAGGCGAAACAACATAATACTTGGCTAGGTGCCAGGATTGTCAACAGGTTAAGGCCGAACACCGACATCTAGCCATTCTATTACAACCATTAGCAGTACCAGAATTGAAATGGGAGACCATATCGGTGGATTTTATAACAGGTTTGCCTAAAACTCAGAAACATAATGATTCTATCATGATTGTAATCGATAAACTCAGTAAGTATGCACACTTTGTTCCTATAAAGTCTACTTTTAAAGCTATAAACATTGTTGAAATATTCATGAAAGAATTTTTTAGACTGCATGGTATTCCTAAAATGGTGATTTCAGATAGAGACGTAAAATTCACATCCTCTTTTTGGAAGGAATTATTTGCAGGGCTAAATACTAATTTGAATTTCAGTATGAGTTATCATCCCCAAATAGATGGACAGACTGAAAGGACAAACCAAATCATAGAGGATATGCTCTGCATGTATGTAAGAACAAAACCGAACAAGTGGCAAGACTACCTACACCTGGCATAATTTGCATATAACAATGGGTACCAAACTTGGGCTAAGTTGAGCCCTTTTGAAATACTGTATGGCAGAAAGTGTAGAACTCCAATTAGTTGGGATAACTCGGCTGACAAACTCGTGGTTGGACCAGAGATGCTCCAAGAAATGGAGAACATGGTAAGAAAGGTAAAACATAACTTGAAAGAAGCACAAGATAGACAGAAGAGCTATGCAGATCAGAAACAAAGACACTTGGAATTTCAAGTGGGAGACCATGTTTACTTGAAGGTCAAAGCCTGAAAAAGATCACTGAAGTTAGGGAACTGTGCCAAGTTGGCACCTAGGTTTTGTGGGCCCTTCGAGATACTAGCTCGAATTGAACCCATAGCATATAAACTTACACTTCCAGCTAATCTAAGAATTCATAATGTATTTCATGTTTCTATGTTGAAAATGTATATTCATGACCCCACTCATAGGATTGATTGGGACTTGGTGCAGGTGGAACCAGAGGGCGAGTTCCAGGTGGAACCCTTGCGCATTTTGGACTGGAGAGAAATAGCACTTCGGCATAGAGCCATCGCTCAGGTAAAGTTGCAATGGAAGCACTTTAGTCCCGAGGAGGCCACTTGGGAGTTGGAAGGAGATTTGTGGAAATCTTATCCAAGCCTGTTCCAAGAAATGAACAAAAACTGAGGACAATGTTTTACTGAAGGGGGAATGGATGTGATATCCCCCCAAAATAAAATGTTTTTGGAATTGAAATTTGCTAAAAAATTATTTTCGTTTTTAGTAAATTCGAATTTGGAAATTTTTTTCCATTTATGGAAATTTCAAATTTTGAATTTGATAATTTTGATTGATTATTATGACTGTTGGGCAGAGTTCTGATTGGACTCAACTAACTATTTGACTATGACACTTGTATAAAAACATAATATTTATATTTATTGCAGGAGGACAAATGGAACAACCATGTTAAAATCAGCTGACCATGACTCCATGAGTGGGGAACATGTTGGAACTACCTCTGGGTTAGTTATTACAAGTGGAAAATCAGAGATTTGGCCATTGGCAACCCCTGAAAATTAGGGATTTAGAAAGATGCGAAAATCCCAAAGGGAGGGGAAAAGACCTGGGCAAAATTGATAAATAGCATATGAAAGGAGGCAGGACGCTGCCAAGTATGTTGGGGAAAAATATTTTTGAGCTCTCTTGTTGTTATGAACACTACAGATTGAGTGTGAGGCAAGAGGAGTCTGCTGAAACAGATTTTCCTTGCTGTTATGAACACCGTTGAGTAAGTGTGAGGCAAGAGGATAGCTACTGGAATTGAAGGACATTGTTGAGGAGGAGTTTCCGAGTTAGCCCTCATGGATTCATGGTTAGGCTAGGGGGTGAATTGGGAAATTGATTTGGCTTCCCTGTTCTACGGTTGGGAGGAACGTGGTTGTTCCCTTTGTCTTCTTTCAATCGGGTTCAGATATGTTGCTCTACTCCTTTTCTATTTGAATGATTTTATATCGGATGTAATATATTTGTTAAATCGGAACTGAAATGATTTCCATTCTCTGTTCGAATGATTGATTTCCATTATCTTTTCAAATGATTTGATATCTGATGTCATGTATTTATTAAATCTGAATGAATGATAGAATTGGACTTTTATTAGTTATGATAGTTAAAAGGATTTATGCATGGCTAAATTCTGGAAGAAATCTCCTCTAAATTAGTTTCACTGCTATTTTCTTTTTATTTGCTTTTTGAGTGAAACCAATGATGATATTTGCATATGGGGAGTGGAAGTTATACTATAACCACTGGGACCAAATCCCTAGTTACCCTTGGGAAAAATTTTCCCCTTTTCCAAACCCGATAAGAGTTTAGGGGAATCGAATTTGAATGATCGTTTTAAATTTGGCAACTTTAATGCTCTGTAAGCACAAGAGTTCGGAGACGCTTAATTAGGACCTGTACTAAAAAATTAACTTAGACTTTTGTTTAATGGTTTAAATCTTAGAGAACAAAATGGTGTGAAAGGCCTAATTCAATCGGGTTTCGGAGATTACAAACGCCGAACAAAAAAGGCAAAAGACCACATTGTTTTCTGAATTGTAAAATGCAAAGAGACTAAGGACCCAACATTTCAGGATTTCAGGATTTCGGGGTTTACGAACCTCTGGTGCACAAACAAAATGAAATAAGAAGTGTCAAATTGCGAAATGCGAAAGGACTGTTGGCCCAGAACTTCGAAGTTTCGGAGTTTGGGATTTTGGGGTTTCGCGATTCGGGATTTTGCGACTCCAGATGAAACGTTCTAGGCTTTCGAACTCTCGGGACCCAAAATGCTGAAAAGGCTCTTAACGGGTTTTTGGCCCTTTCGTATGATATCAATGGTCCTGATTCTTTCGAGATTTTGCAAATCGGAAGTTCGCGATGCAACGACTCCAAAATCCCTTGCTGCTTCAAACCCCGAACTCTAAAATAGCGAAGTTCAAAGCTTGAGATCAACGACTCATGTTGCTTCTCATCCAACGGTCGCTACTCCTCCTGATATTTTGAATGCTAAAAGATGATCAGTCTTAACCTTCCCACAGATCTACGAAATCCAACGGTCCGCGGGATTTTGGTACTGCCCCACGAAGAAATCTCACCATTCGTCCACTCCGCTCAAGGATCTCTAGCCAAAATGACTTAGAGTTCTCCACTTGAACTTGACCTCTGCGAGACGATTTCGATCTCTGCCTCCCTTTGAATACTTCAAAGGTTCTATCCCTTCTGAGCTTTATCTCTCTAAACATCAAAGGTTCCTTCGACCTGAGTTTAGACATTGGATATATACAAAGAAGTATGTTGGAGTAGTTTGAGAGTCAAGGGAAGTGATAGATTTATGGAAAGAATTTACCCACATAAGCTTTTTGGTTCAAAGTAATCTAGATTGGTGTAAAAATGACATTATGGACATAAATGAATTTTACCTTCTCTTAATTTCTAAGCTTAAACGAAATTAAATTATGTCATAGGTTTTTTTTTTTTATGGTGAATTTGAGGTTCATTACAGATGATTGTCTTGATATTTTGAATTTAATGGGAGGAGGAGAAATTTCTCAAATTGATTATGATCATATTTGTGGATTATGTAAACAATATTCACGAGGAACTTCAAAACATGGGAAATGTCTTAGAGACATTTATTCCAAAATTACTAAATCATCAAGATGAAGAGTTATACACACAAAAATCAGTAATTAGTTAGAAAAAATTAAAACTAATATTGCTAGCACGTTAATATCATAATTTGACATGTTGCATGTTAAAAATAAACAAGCAGAGGATGAGAAATCATTATCCATATTAAATTTCTCAAAGTGCAGAAAAGGACATCCTTTAAGAGAATTTCCATTGAACAATGTTGAATTGTTTGGAATTTGTGAGCAAGATCACTCTACCAACAACTTCATGTATTTACCTAAACTAAAATCTATGTATCAAGGAACTAATGAACCTATTGAACATATTTGTTTTATTTCTTAGAAGAGACCATGGAAACCACAACCACTAGTATAGATCATGATCCTTGTCAATCATTAATTTCATTTATGAATACTCAAAAAATTTGATATCCCCCACAATATTGGTATCCATATGCACCTTGGCCACAATATCCACCACAACCAACACAAAATTATCAGTGGTCAGAAGGGTGGTAATTTTTTCCTATTGGAAAATATCAACAACAAGTTAGTCGACAATTCCCTCTACAAGAAAATCAACTACCTCTGCAGCAATGACAATTATAGTTTTCTTCTAGTAGTCTTCACCCAAGGAATCAACTACCTATACAACCCACACCTAACCCAAATAATAAAGAAAAAAAATGCACTTACACTATTGAGTTGTCTGGTTTTCCAACTTGTTCAATTTCCTCTGCTGAGTATCAAGGAGTCTATTTAAGATCATGGAAAATTATCAATAATCGAATAACTCCATTTTTTTTAGGAAGAGGAGGAGGTTCCAAATCATATATAAAACCAACCTACAAAAAATAAATTTATAAATATTTCTTCAAGTACTTCACAAATTGATTCCCTTAAAAAATCAAATCAGCTACAAACTAAGGATACATTATTACCTCCTTATACAGAGAGGCTAAATATTGATAAAAATATTGTTGAATATGAATTTTCTTTTCTTATGGAATTGAAGAATGTGTTTTTTAATATTTCATTTTTTAGTCCATCAGATATGTACCCATTTATGCCAATATTGTAAGAGAGTTATGTTTGAAAAGACTTTACAAGTTGAGGAAAGATCCTCCTATTGTCCAAGTAATTGGTCAACTTGCATATTTGATTCTTGGAAGCGTTGTTACTACCAAGTATACATATCCTCGTATACCTGTTGTTGATTTATACATTAACAACATTTTCATCCCTAACACTTTAATCGATTTAGGTGATGCCATAAATGTGATGACTAGATAAACCATGAAAAAATGAAATTGACCAATTTGCACCAAACCTCTACATTCCTTCAAATGGTTGATCGATTTACTATTGAACCCAAAGGTATTTTAGAGGATATCATTATCTCTATAAACTCTTGGGAGTATCCAACAAATTTTATAGTTCTGCAATTGAAATCCAATCTTGGGGGTTATCCTTTAATATTGGATAAGCCATGGTTGGCCACTGCTAATGCTTATATGAATTGGGGATCTGGAGATACGACTATTTCCTATGGTGATGCTACCAATAAATTAAATATATTGCCTATTGCTAAACCAAGTTCAAATAATGAAATACCTTTGTGGGTTGAAAATGAGGACAATGATGAAGAAAAAATTCAACAATGATTTATGGTTGATTTATCCCTTGTTTTTAAAGAAAAATCTAATGACGATCTCATTTGTGATGCCATAATTGATATCCAGTCTCACAATGATGATGTTGTGCAAGTTTTTATGCAAGTCTATTCATCTTCTATTGTAAAAAATTAATATAATCACATGCATTCTTATCTATATCTCACATCTCCAATCATAAATAGTATGCCCATTGGAATCAGTCTCGAAAGAACACTCAATTGTAATCCAAGACTAGAAAATTTACAAAATAAATAGCTCATTAATTTTCTACAAAAGCATGCTGGTGCATTTTCCTGGGAGTATACCAATATGAAGGGAATTCACCCTAATCTTTGTACCCATCATTTTTGCATTGGGGAGAATTTTCGACCTATTAGACAACCCCAACGTATATTAAACCCTACATTGAGAGAGATAGTAAAGGAGGAATTACAAATAGTTTTGAACGCAAATTTTATTTATCCTATATCGGTCATTCAATGGGTTTCACCCCTTGTAATTGTTCCAAATAAAAATTTTAAATGGAAAATTTTCATAGATTACAAAGAGTTGAATAAAGCCACTACCAAACACCATTTTCCTCTACCTTTCATAGACCAAGTCCTAGATACTTTGGTAGGGGAAAAGTATTTTTCTTTTATTTATGGGTTTAGTAGGTATAAACAAATTCAACTAGCTCTTGAAGACCAAGAAAAAAACACTTTTACCTATCCATGGGGAACATTTTCTTACTGACTATTACCTTTTGGACTTTGCAACTCACCTGCCACATTTCAATGAATTGTACTTGGTATATTTTTAGCCTTAATACATGATTGTGTAGAGGTGTACATTGATGATTTTACAGCATATGGTGATACAATTGAGGAATCCACGACTAATTTAGAAAATGTTTGCATAAGATGCAATTGAGTAAACTTGTTTCTCAACCATGAAAAATGTCATATGTTGTTAATTGAGGGGATACTCTTGGGACATCATATTTCACTAGCTGGAATCAAGGTGGATCCAACAAAGATTAAACCCATATCATATGTTTCTGTTCCAAGAACACAAAAAGATGTTCAAGGAATTTTAGGACATGTTGGTTATTATAGACATTTTATTGAAAATTTCACTAAATTAACATCTCCAATGTTTTCTTTGCTCACGGAAGATGCAAAATTTGTTTGGAATGACCAATGTGAAATTGTTTTTGAAATTAAAAAAAAAAAATTATCTGTAGCACCAGTTCTAAGAGGACCAAATTGGTCTTTACCATTTCATATATCAACTAATGCTTCCAATAGCTATTGCAGTAGTTCTTGGATAGAAAGAAGATCAAAAACCTTATGCAATCTAGTTTATTAGTAAAATATAACCCCTTTAGAATTGAATTATATAGTGATTGAAAAAAAATTCCTTGCAATAATACGATCTATTAATAAATTTCAACACTATATTACTAGGTATCTTGCATTTATTCATAACGATCATTCTTCCATTAAATATTTAATGAATATGCCAATCACTAATGGTAGGGTGACAAAATGGTGGTATGTGAATCAATAATAAAGAGAGCACACATGCAATTGATTATCATGGTATATGAATCGTTAATAAAGTGAGCACACATATAGGATTTTATAAATTTCCCCTTTACATTGTTATTCATGACACAAGGCATCATGCATGTCAGATACATATAAATTGAGTATTACAAGTGATGGCGATGGGTTTGTACATAGGGAAAAAAAACCCAATATTATTTTATACACCACAATCTGAGTGGGCCTAATGGTTAAGAACATGTGTTTCCTCTTAAGAGATCACAGGTTCAAATCCAGAGGGGGGTAGGGTATGTATACCTTTGTAGACATTACTAGTCAAATCGTTGGGTAGAGGGGGGTCCCTTGTCCCACAAACAAGGGGGTCTCATTCACCAATTTGGTGTGATGGCTTGGCCGTGACCTTAAAAATAGATTATTATTATTATTATTATTATAAACATTTAAACTGAGTTTATTTTCCATTATATCTAGTAGTTGGTGTACTTTGAATATTGATGAGAACATCATTGTCAATGATCAAAATTGGACAAATTTACTAAGAAATCAACTATGCTTCCACTCTATATTTTCTACATTTTGTTCCTATTGATTTCTTTTATTCTGTTCTTATATGTACAACATTCCTTTTCACTATTGAGAGCAATTCCTAGTATTTTTATGATGAAATTAGTCAAAGAGGGTAGACATTGTTATTGTTTTTCTCAGGTTTAATTAATTTAAGTAATATATGGTACTTCATTTAATTAACATAGAGTATTATAATTATTAAAAGAAGTTTGAGGTTATATGTCATTAACCACGAAAAAATAGTTCCCATTAATGGTAGTGTGTAGATTCTTTTTAATTAAAAGTTGAAGAAAATATTAATGTATAACTAAATTCTAACATAAAAAGATGTTATTATAGAGATTCAAATAATAATAAGGAGATGATGGCATTCATATACTGATTATTAGAACCTAGTTCCTCAAGTTGATTTGTATTATATTCATTATCTCTTATTTTCAACTTTATAACACTAATAGGAAAAGTGAGTAAGCTAATCTTGTAGCAAACGAACCCTCTTTCTGGCCACAAATTTGATATGAATCCAATAAAATATTATAGGCATGATAAAATTTCTACCATGATGCAATATCCTTGCATGGTTGAACACTTCCCTTAAGGGGTTTTCCCAATTTTGAATTAACTTAGATTGTCAAAATTTTAATTAAAATTCAATATAG
>ML825917.1:17459-37233 GCA_009831015.1 Picea engelmannii | reverse complement strand
GAAAAATCAGACAATAATGAATATGGCAAGAACACTTCTCAAAGAGAAAAGTTTGTCAAATATTTTTTGGGCTGAAGCAGTAGCATGCTCAGTTTATCTCTTGAATAGATCTCCAACCACAAGTCTAAAGATGAAAGTCCCTCGAGAAGCATGGAGTGGGACAAAGCTAAATGTTGCACATCTAAGGACATTCGGATGCATAGCATATGCTCACATACCTTCCGAATTAAGGAAGAAATTAGATGATAGAAGTGAAAAATGTATCTTTACTGGATATAGTGAAACATCTAAAGCTTACAGGCTTTACAATCCAATATTCAAGAAACTAATTCTCAGCAGAGATGTAAAATTTATGGAAAATCAATTCTGGAATGAATCAGAAAATCAACAATTGGACAGTCAAAATCCTTTATTGCCCAGTTCTAAAAAAACAGAAAATTCAGGACAGCAAATACTTCTACCTGTTCTTCCAAGATTGTAGGTACAAGGACGACCTGAAAATTCTCAGAATAACTCAACTTCAAGCAGAGACTCATCCTCTGAAATTCAAAATCAGAGAACTCGAAGTTTGAGAGAAATCCATTCGTAGTTGGATGACTTTGAACAACACAACCTTTTTGTTTTAATGTCATGCCAACCTACATCCTTTAAGGAAACCACTAAAGAGCCACATTGGGTTCAAGCCATGAATGAAGAAATTGACTCCATTGAGAAGAACAAGACATGGGATCTTATTGATTTTCCAAGTCACAAGAAAAGTATTGGTGTCAAGTGGGTTTACAAAACTAAACTCAATGAAAAAGGGTAGATCGAAAAACACAAGGAAAGACTTGTTGCCAAAGGATTCTCACAACAACCTGGTACTGACTATGGTGAAACTTTTGCTCCAGTAGCAAGGTTAGACACTGTAAGAACTCTATTGGCCATAGCAGCCCAACACAAATGGCAAGTATACCAGATGGATGTCAAGTTAGCTTTCCTGAATGGTTTCTTAGATGAAGAAGTTTATGTTGATCGACCACCTAGATTTGAAGTCCAAGAGTAGCCACCCAAAGTATATCGGTTGAAGAAAGCCTTGTATGGCTTAAAGCAAGCTCCAAGAGCTTGGTATAGCAGAATTGACACTTATCTGATCAACAATGGTTTCAGCAGAAGCCAAAATGAGCCAACTCTTTACACCAAAACAAATCAGCACGATAAAATTTTGATTGTATGTTTATATGTTGATGACATGATATATACTAGAAATATTGAGTTAACAAGTTTTAAACAAGTCATGCAATCTGAGTTTGAGATGACAGATCTTGGCATAATGAAATATTTTTTGGGGATTGAGGTTGATCAATCAACCAAATGAATTTTTTTCTGTCAGAAAAAGTATGCAACATGCATCATCAAAAGATTCCGCATGGAAGAATGCAATCCAACAGAAACCCCTATACCCCTAGGCAAAAAATTGAGAAAGAAAGATAAAGGCCCTATAGTGGACCGTACCCTGTACAAAATTTTAGTAGGCAGTTTGTTGTATCTTACAGCAACTAGGCATGATATTATGTATGCAACCAGCCTTGTTTCCAGATTCATGGAATCCCCGAAATATTCTCACTGGAAAATGATGAAACGGATTGTGAGATATATTGCAGGAACTCTCAATTTTGGCTTATGGTACACTAAATCTGATAGTAATCAACTTTCTGGTTACATAGACAGTGATTTTGCAGGCAGCCTAGATGACAGGAAAAGCACCTCACAACATGTTTTTCACCTGGGCACGAACCTGATATCATGGGCATCAAAGAAACAACCAATTGTATCAATATCTTCTACAGAGGCAGAGTATGTCGCTGGTACCTCAGCTTCTTGTCAAGTTGTGTGGCTGAGAAGAATATTGAAAGATATGTCACATACAGAAAATGATCCAACTCTTATTTTCTGTGACAACACTTCAGCAATAGCTCTATCCAAAAATCATGTGTTTCACAAGAAAAGCAAGCACATTGACACTCGCTTTCACTTCATCCGCGAACTAGTCAATAATGGTGATATTGCACTTCAATTCTGTGGTTCTCGCGATTAGCTCACAGATATCTTCACAAAGCCACTAGGAAAATCTGTTTTTGATTTTCAGAGACAGCACTTGGGCATAAATGTTTGTAACTGTTGAGTTTAAGAGGGAGTGTTAAATATAATGTAACCTCAACAGGCTGACTGTACACTGCCAGTTGTCCTGGCTAGCTGTACTTTCTTTTCTTTATTTGCTTGAGCCTATTTAGCTCAACTATTTTCCTTTTGCATAGTATTTCTTCATTAACTCTTCTCATTGTACTTTCTCCTTACATTCCCAATATACTGCTCTATTCTTTCTCTCTGCATTTCTTGCTTCACAATTTATCAAAAATAAAATGAGCTTCAAACAAAGATCAATTTGCAAATTCCAATACCTTTCAGCTTGGTAAAGTTCGTCCTCTTTCAACAATCTTAGAGGATGTGATGCAAGGGTGGATCTGGATCTTACACTTTGACCTACATATATTAAGTTCAAATGGGAGATTTATATGTTTTTGAAATGAATTTTGCGTAATAGGATAATGCTTGCGTAATTGATAAAGAGTTTGGATTAATTGTAATATTTCATCAAACTTCCAAATATTGTAGAAAGGATTCGTACTGCAACCAGTTATGGCCCAAACTACTGTAAATTATTTAAAAATTCCGTAGCCTAACTAGGTGTATTAAGAGGGATACTTTTTATTTTCATTATGAAGTAAAGTATTCAATTGGTCCATCTACTTGAGGCCTTAAAATAAACACAAATAGAGGAATGCTTTTTTAACCAAGAGTAACCAGAAGGCATAGGTGTCAAACCTAAATGGGTGAAATCCCAGTGAGTGGTCTATAGTTCTGGGGTGGATGGACGAGAAGGCATAGGTGTCAAACCCAAATGGGTGAAATCCCAGTCTGTGGTGTGTAGTTCTGAGGTGGATAGACGAGCATGTAGTTTTTCTATAGAGGTGGATGCAATTTTTATTGGCCATGTCCTCCACTTCATTGGTGTTTTCTTCTACTGGAAGCTTTACTTCAATCAGTACTAAACAAATCCATCTCAGACAACAACGTGAACAAATATAACAATATACTTACAAAACAACGTAAAGAAAATGTTGAAATTTAATCATTTGAGATACTCCGACAAGGTACATTTGAGATAGTATATTAACACCATACCCAATGTTTTGCTCAGGATTGACAGTAGAGCCATCTATCCATTAGATGTCCAAGCTTAGATCTTGTAGATCCTCATTAGTATGTATAAATTTTCTGGACTTTGCCACTGTCGCAATGTGTCATATGTATCTTTGTTTTTCAAGTTAATAAGAAGAAGCAGATTTTTTCTGTCAGATATATAATATATATAGATTTGTTTAGATGTGGGGAACGACTAAAAAGCTCAAATCTTTCAAAAACTTCATTGCAGTATGAGAATATAGCTGTAAATATAACCCTTTACATTTCATAAAGGTAAACACAACTTTTAAAAACAAGACTTACAATAAAAACTAGTATGTATAAATTTTCTGGACATTGCCACTGTCGCAATGTGTCATATGCATCTTTTTTTTCAAGTAAATAAGAAGAAGCAGATTTTTTCTGTCAAATCTATAATATATATAGATTTGTTTATATGCAGGGGACGAAAATAAAGATCAAATATTTTAAACACCTCATTGCAGTCTCAGAATATAACTGTAAAATTAACTCAATACAATTCATAAAGGCAAACACAACTTTTTAAAAAGAGACTTACAATAAAAACTAGCAAAAAATAAAATTAAAAAAAAATATTAAAAGCACTCCAAAATATATAAAATAATCATGAAGTTCACCTTAAATGCATTCAGTTCTCGATCATCTATATGATGAAAAGGATATCGATTTTTCACCATGATTTTGTTTAAGGCCCTGTAATAAACACACATTCGCCATGTCCCATCTTTCTTTGGCACCATCACGATTGGAGAACCACAAGGAGATGAACTGATGACCCCTTGATCCAATAAGCCATGTACAACTCCACAACTGACATCCTGTACATGCCCACATTAGGAAGAGGAGAATCCTGTTGAAGATGTATCTCATGTTGGATTTCCCTCTTAGGAGGTAATCCATCCGGTTTCTAGAAAATATTATCATACTTAGAAACAATATCAATTAATTTTTTTTATGAGATGGATCGCATCCTTGGAAAGCATCAGATGTTGAGATATCTTTCTCTTTGATGACCATGAGTACATAGCTCTAACAATATATTCTACTCCCCCTTTAGTAACGTCGTATTTGTTCTCATGATAAAAGAAGATTGCTTTTCTATCATAACGATAAGGAATCCCCAACACTATGCCACATATATCAAGTGGTACCACATCCAAATACAACATCAACGAGGTAGAGTATTACGAACTGTCTACTACCTGTGAAGCTAATGTTAGC
Source organism: Picea engelmannii (assembly GCA_009831015.1). Lineage (NCBI taxonomy): Eukaryota > Viridiplantae > Streptophyta > Pinopsida > Pinales > Pinaceae > Picea > Picea engelmannii. The sequence goes on along the minus strand of ML825917.1, from coordinate 32,745 downwards.
ACCTTGCAAGTTTTGTCTGGCTGAATTAGACAAAAATGGTAGTTGTTTCAACTAGCTTTAGAGCTGAGCTACTAGCTTGCTCAACTTAGAGAGGGCTCTCTCGTGTCATTGAATATATCTATGGGAATTGGTGGCTAGATTTGGTTTTTTGGGGGGGGGTTTGAATAAAATAACTGGAGAAATGAAAATGACATTTGGGCCATGGAGCCTAAAATGAACGATGAATTGTTGGAACATGACAACTATTCAGAGGAACAAGCTAAATGAGTCAGTGAGTCTGAGTTTATATTTGAAAATTAGAATGACATCAAAAGAAAAAGAAACATATAACTATATCATTGAATGAATTATGAATCAGTTAAGAAGAGATAAACATAGTCTAAATTGCTAAGCGGAGAGCATCAAATGATGAATTCTGGGCCTCTAGTTCTCTAATCTAAATAGACGAAAATAAAAAATGAAATATAGGATAACTAGAATCACATACTATAAAGGAAAACAAGACTCATAACACCACTGGTTAGAATCTTTTCATAAATAGTCCAAAATCCACCTTTGGATTTATATATTCATTATGGCTCCAAAAGTTACAATGGTCTTCCTGCACAGAGGGCAGGCTCCTCCTTTCTCCATCCCTTCTATATCCCTTAGGTAATATATATAGACAGAGAAGGTTTCTTCGTGGAATACAAAACGTTTAGACTTCTCATCGTTCTAGAATTAGAGATCATTTACAAACATAAAATTATTTATAATAATCGTTACCCTATTTTAGAGGAACTATTAGGAGCAGGTTCATCATATCTAGGTGCCAACTATCCAAAACTTGCTGGGAACCACTTATCTCTACTTGAGAGTTCATTTCAACTTAGTGATCTCCTCCTTTAGAGTATCCAAACAGACCGGTTGATTCTCTCCATCACTTTCAGTCGTTTCGGCTATGATCTCTTTCTTCTGCCGCTTGGTCTGTTTCTTCTTTACAACTCGTCTGTTGATAATTAGATATTTCATGATGGGATTTAGCTTGACTTCCAATCCTGAGTCCATAACAGGCTCTGTGTGGAATTTAGTTTCCAGTATACGCGCAATTTCCCTTTCCTTCCTGCTCATAGGTAAATCTGCCTCGTTGCCTCAATGATCGATTTCACCGTGTATAGCTTACATGTATCTGAATTTTGTGGACAATGAAACTTTCTTGTAGAAATCAGAGTCGAGTGAATTGGAGATTACTTCGCTTATGGATAAAATGATTCCTTCATACTTGAGTAATTATAGAGTTCCAATCATGAATCATTGACATACTTACTGACAAGTACGTTGATTTACCACGCTTGGCCAATCCATTTCAAATGATTAGATTTTGAGTTCGTTATATAACAACGTTCACCTGACATTATACGGTTGTAAAGTATCGAACGAGTGACATGGGGTGATTTCGACCAGCCACCACCGGTACCCCACGAGTGTTTGATGTGACGCATAGGAACATGTGACATCAGGTCTTTAGCGAAAGCGGTTTCAGGCAACCCACCTTTCGCTCCGACGTATCTTTGGAGGTGAATCGCGTCCATCTTAAAAACCATAATGGTTTCCCTGGTCCATCTCTATATGGTTAAGTCCCGTGCAAGTTTATCGCCCGATACGGGCTCCAGCCGTTGATCTAGGTCGTTTTGTAATGGGCAATTTATTGAGTTATATCTTCTATGACTCCGCTACATTTATCCATACACTGCTAGACATGTCCCAGTCCTCTAAATTATCAATTTTCCAAACTATCAAGATTTTTCGCGATAGTGTAGCTTCGCTAAATTACTGAGATTTGGATCTTGTGTAAAGATTGTTACGGTGATAACATAGGCTCCAACTAGGGATGCTATCCTCCCCGTGAGGTAGAAAAGAACTTGTAGACCCAGTGCCTGATCCATTGGGATGATTTCAAAACATGTGTGTGTACCCTGCTCCTTCCATATAATTAGCATTTGTTGAAATCTAAACTCGGCATGCTTCTCTCAACTGGATATTGAATATACTTCTAAAACTAACTGTACACAATACTGGAAATATAAACTGGAAAATGCCTATCCAACAAGCTTATTTGCATATTCCTATCTACCCTAATTACTGAAATGAACTATCAATCAAGTGAAATAGAAATGCCAATGCAACCATGTGAGCATTTTATCCACCCTCTGTTCACCCTGCACAAGCTTGCTCCAAATCTTGCTCACTGATAATTCATTCAAAACTTCATCCACAATTCTCAAAAAATCAAAAACATTTGGACTGTTTATTTCTTCTAATAGGATTGCAAATGTATCTTTTAAAATATTCGTAAAACAACCATCATGTTTTACTCCTTCAATTGCATTTTTATTTTTAGGTGATTCAACTCGTTGACTTCTAAAAAACTGACAGAGTCTTTGAGAAGTCTGGTAGTAGGGATTTCCTGAGTCATAAAGCGACCATGGTTGAAGAACATCATTTGTCATGAAAATATTTGGTGCATACATTGATTCGTTGTAATCCACTATTGTTGGTGGATTCTGATCACAAACCGTTCCCATATAATGTGTCTCGAGATCTCACATTATATGGAAGAATGACTCTTTTTTAGGAATCAAGATAGAAGGGTGAGATTCTTCTACTAGGGTTTCCTTGCTATTTGGAGTTTTCATATGCGAAATTTCAAAATCTTCATCCATATCTAGACTGTTCAGAAATAGGATTACTACGTCATTTTCAAGGGAATACATGCAACCTTGAAATACCTTGTCTTGTGCGTAATATTGTTGAACATCTGCATTAGTTCTAGGAGAAAGGAAAAGACCTTTGATAGAAATTTCTTGATTGGCTTCCTCTTTAATCTGATAGTTAAGCTCTTATTGAAATTATGAATTGAAAAACCCTTCTAAGTAATGATCGTGCGATGAATGTGAGTGTAGTTGGTGTTCTTTAACGATGAAAACCTTTTCATGTAAAACAATGCTAGTGTGAATATAGTCAGAAGTCCTTATTTTTTCTGAAATTTCATAATTTTTTCTTAACCACTCAAAGGATAAAAAACATAAGGGGAGAGAGTTTTTATCTGTAAGCCCGATGCTTTCTTCGCTTTCAACTTCATTCTTGAATATTTTCTAATTCGAAACGCCATCTTGTTTCAACAGTTCGAATGAGGAAAAACATAATGGCAAGGCTTTGTTACCTGACTCACAACCTTCTTCATTCTCCCCATTATCATCATCGGTACATTTTTCCATCTCTTTGGATTTTTGGACATGCTTACCTTCAGCTTTTCCTTCGACCAATGATTGTATTTCTCAATCTATAAGGTCTTCTTCATAACAAAGAATAGGGTCATCAAGCGTCTGAGAAGAGTGTTCCAATATCTTGTCAATCTGTTTTGTTGGTTCGGTGTGATTTTGCATCAACACAAATTCGCTTGCCTCAACAATAATTTGAGAATTCTCTTTCAACAATTTGAATGCAATGAAGCATAAGGGTAGAGAATTTTCTTCAGTTGATCTAATATTTTTCTCCTCATTGTACCTCTGAAGAAGAAAGTCTTCAATATCACGATCATCCTTGTATTTGTCATATATAGGCAAATCAACATCATATGCAACGTCGTCTAATAAGAACAAACTTGAAACATTAATTTGTTCTTCGACAAACTGGTTTGCAAACTCATCCTCTTGACTGTCTACAAAATGATCGGCTCCCTGTTTATCAGGAGACGACTCAAAATCTAGAACAACACTTTTTCTTTTGACAACTGGATAATAATTTTTAGCACGATCATAATCATCCAAGACTTCAAGAGGGCCCATGATATTGTCAATTCTATGCTTGAGATTCCAATCAACTATTTCCTGTTCATATTCACTTTCATGTTCTTTAGCATCTAACTCCTCATTTTGGATCTGTTTACATGCTTGGATGTTGTGGTGAATATCTTGGGCATCATCAAACATTTGTTGTAAGGACTTGGGTCTTCTTTCCATCAAGAGGAAAGACAAATATGGATGAAGAGTTGTATAATGGAACATAGCAGCTGCTTCAGTGGGTTGAATCTCTTCCGGCAATTTGTAGTAAATACTGGAAAATGCTCTACTGAATATAGAGATAGCTTTATTTATCTGCCATTTCAAGGTGTAGAACTCTGCAAGTTGTAGCTCCAAAGATTTCTTTTTGCCCCAAAACTTCAAGAAAACATTCTTCAATTCCTCCCATGAGCTAATTGTATCTGGCTGCAAATGTCTAAACCAGTCTTTGGTTTTCCCTTTCAAGGATTGAGAGAAGGATCTCATACAAACATCGTCATGGTTAATCTCAAATAAATCTATGAAATGATCAAACCCTTCGATGTGCTTTTCAGATGAGACAACATTAGTTTCTCCATCAAACACAGGTAGATATTCATGGTGTTTTGGAGGGAGATTGTGGAGGACTTGGGGTAGTTTCAAGGGTATGTATCTACATTGGGATCTAGAGGATGTTGGACTAGGAACAAGGGGAGAGACATTGGCCTTGGCTTTATGGGGGTCATCCACTTGGTCATGGTCATGACATGGCCCACATGAGAATTTTTTATCAACATCGGTGATATAGTGAGGATATGCATACACAACTTTAAGAGGAGGGTATACGATAGCAATATCTTCATGTTCATCATCATAATGCAGCAGGTAAAGAAAAATGTGTTTGTCATGTTCAAGGAAAACGCAGAGACACCCTATAACAAACAATAGAATGATTTGGAAAAATCCAATTTTAAGTACCTTTTTTCTTCCATAATGTCTTTTCATGCCTCTGTCAAGGGGTATCATTTCTCAGTGGAGTCTTTGGAAGATGGATTTTGCACTGAGAGTGGAGTCACCATTGAAAATTCAAATTTCTGGATTCTTCTACTAGTGGAATCACCTTCAAACTAATTTTTGATGTGTGGAGTCGCCAGAGCAGGAATACAGCCAAAATGTGCTTAAGTGCGTGCTACTCTAAGACCTTAGAACTCAACCATGTTGTTCTTCCTAGGGAAAATTTCTAATTTCTTCCCCAACAACGACCCCAGAATGTTAGCACCCTGTAAATTTTATCCGGTTGAATTAGACAAACGACAAGGGGTAACTATTTCAACCATCTTTAGAGTTGAGGCACTAGCATGCTCAACTCAGAGAGGTCTCTCTTGCGTCATTGAATATATTTACGGGAATTGGTGGCTAGATTTGGTTTGTTTTGGGGGGTTTTGAATAAAATAACTGGAGAAATGAAAATGATGTTTGGGCCATGGAGTCTAAAATGAACGATGCATTGTTAGAACATGACAACTATTCAGAGGAACAGGGTAAATGAGGCAGTGAGTCTGAGTTTATATTTGAAAATTAGAATGGCATCAGAAGAAAAAGAAACATATAACTATATCAGAGCATTATCGCAATGAATTTTGAATCAGTTAAGAAGAGATAAACATAGTCTAAATTGCTAAGCCGAGAGCATCAAATGATGAATTTTGGGCCTCTAGTTCTCCAATCTAAACAGACGAAAATGGAAAATGAAATATAGGATAAAAAGAATCACATACTATGAAGGGAAACAAGACTCATAACACCACCAGTTAGAATCTTTTCATAAATAGTCCAAAATCCACCTTTGGATTTATATATTCATTATGGCTCCAAAAGTTACAAAGGTCTTCCTGCACAGAGGGCAAGCTCCTCCTTTCTCCATGACTTCTATATCCCTTAGGTAATATATATATAGAAAGAAGGTTTCTTCGTGGAATACAAAACGTTTAGACTTCTCATCATTCTAGAATTAGAGATCATTTACAAACATAAAATTATTTATAATAACCGTTACCCTATTTTAGAGGAACTATTAGGAGCAGGTTCATCATATCTAGGAGCCAACTGTCCAAAACTTGTTGGGAGCCACTTATCTCTACTTGAGAGTTCATTTTAGCTTAGCGATCTCCTCCTTTAGAGTATCCAACCAGACCGGTTGATTATCTCCAACACTTTAAGTCGTTTCGGCTATGATCTCTTTCTTCTGCCGCTTGGTCTGTTTCTTCTTTACAGCTCATCTGTTGATAATTAGATCTTTCATGATGGGATTTAGCTTGACTTCCAATCCTGAGTCCGTAGCAGGCTCTGTGTGGAATTTATTTGCCAGTATACGCGCAATTGCCCTTTCCTTCCTGCTCATAGGTAAATCTTCCATGTTGCTTGCATGACCGGTTTCACGAGGTATATCTTGGTCCATGTATCCCAATTTCATGGACAACGAAACATTCTTCCAAAAATCAGAGAGTCGAGCGAATTGGAGATTACTTCTCTTATGGATAAAATGATTCCTTCATACTTGAGTAATTATAGAGTTCCAATCATGAATTTCTCACATACTTATTGACAGGTACATTGATTTACCACGATTGGCCAATCCATTTCAAATGATTAGCTTTCAAGTTCGTTATATGGCGGCGTTCACCTGACATTATATGGTTGTGAAGTACTGAACAAGTGAGATGGGGTGATTTCAACCAGCCGCCACCGGTACCCCACGAGTGTTTGATGTGACGCATAGGAACATGTGACATCGGGGCTTTGGCGAAAGCAGTTTCAGGCAACCTGCCTTTCACCCCAATGTATCTCTGGAGGTAACGTGCATCCATCTTAAAAACCACAATGGTTTCCCCGGTCCGTCTCTATACGGTTAAGTCTCGTGCAAGTTTACCGCCTGATATGGGCTCTAGCCATTGATCTGGTTCGTTTCATAATCAACGGTCTGTAAAGTTATATCTTTTGTGCCTCCGCTACATTTATCCATATGCCGCTAGACATGTCTTGGTCCTCTAAATTATCAATTTTCCAAACTATCAATCCTTTTTGTGAGGGTGTAGCTTAGCTAAATTCCCAAGTCTTGGATCTTGTCTGAAGATTGTTACGGTAATAACAATTACTAAACCCGTTACAGTCAAGTATTCACTTTCACTACCAACAAAAAAATGAATGACTTCAAGAAAACCCATGGATGACTTCAAGAGGGCCCTCCAAGTGAGGGGGTTGTTGTTAAGTTTGGGAAAGGATGTGACGTTATTGCCAAACATCTCCAAATGCACATGGAATTGCAAACCATAACCAGGCTTTACAAATATCTCCATCCCTTTGAATTTCCACAAATACATAAATGAAAATTCCATTTACCATGGAGAAAATTACCACATACATAAATTAAAATTCCATTTACCATGCTCCCAATGAATAGTTCCGCTAAAGTCCATATTAAAGGTTATTTGAAAAATGAATACAATTGACATATATAATGTTGTTTATGACATTCTTCATGGTGTAGATCATGGTACCGATAAAGTTAAAAGAGGCTAATACTCACATGTCATAGGTTGTTTATCTTTTATAAAATTAATATATTCTATCGATTTTTAACTCATGTTTCTAAATTAGAGTGTTGTTATTTCCAGCTGTTATATTTTTATTTCTGAAATAGTATGCATTTAGATATCACTTTATCTATATGTGTGTGGAGATTTTTATAAGCTATGAGAAAAAACGTTATGAAAACATTCAATCCTGGAAATGCTTTTAGCTTTATTAGTATAGTGTAATGTGAAGCATATTAAGCATGTATAGCATAAACAAGATGTATCCAAACAACAAATGGAAGTCTGAGACAGTAACTCTGTAAAAATTTGAACCCAAGAGTATGAAAATGAAGCTGGTAACATTGTAATTTCCATCAACGCCATCAGATGGAAATAATTTATGCTCCTATCTTAAGCTTATCGGTGATGCCCAACTTAATATGCTCGTTGCTTTAGAAGTGATGGGTTGCAATAAAAAAAATTGGTGATGCCCCTAAAACTGGAGGATTTACTTTATAGTTGAGAAGCATAGCACAAGAAAAATGGCTAAGAACATATCGGGGGTGCCAATCTTCAATCATGTGTTTTTTTGTTGAATTCTGAATGGCAAGCACAAGAAAAATGGCTAAGAACATATCGGGGTTGGCAATCTCCAATCATGTGTTTTTTTTGTTGAATTCTGAATGGCAATCTGCTTGTTTTTAGTTAAATGATCAATACCTATATTGCTATGTTATTTATTTGCATTGAAATATATGTGCTATTTGTATTATGCTCACTTGGCATGGTGGATCTGGATCAAATATACTTCAATACAAGCCAAACTAAAAAGTAAAATGAGCTTCAAACAAAGATCAATTTGAAAATTCCAATACCTTTCAGCTGGGGAAAGTTCGTCCTCTTTCAGCAATCTTAGAGGCTGTGATGCAGGGGTGGATCTAGATCTTACACTTTGACCTTCATATATTGAGTTCAAACTGGAGATTTATATGCTTTTGATGCTTTTGAAATGAATGTTGAGTAATAGGATAATGCTTGCCTAATTGATAAAGAGTTTGGATTGATTGTAATATTTCATCAAACTTCCAAATATTGTAGACAGGATTCGTACTGCAACCAGTTATGGCCCAAACTACTTTAAATTATTTAAAAATTTCGTAGCCTAACAAGGTGTATTAAGAGGGCTAATTTTTATTTTAATTACGAAGTAAAGTATTCAATTCATCCATCTACTTGAGGACTTAAAAAAAAAAACAAATAGAGGACTGTTTTTTTAACTAACACTAACCAGAAGGAATAGGTGTCAAACCCAAATGGGTGAAATCCCAGTTGTCTGTATTTCTGGGGTGAATAGACGAGCGCGAAGTTTTCCTATAGAGGTGGATGCATTTTTATTGGCCATGTCCTCCATTTTATTGAATTGACATGACGTTTTTTTTTAGTTTTTATGTTTTCTTGCTGGTCCAGAAAATGAAAGGTGGATTCACATTTCTCTACTCTGTTACAAAATATTTTGTTAATCTTTGGTAATCAGCTAGCCATTATAGTAAATTTTAAATATGATCAAGTAAAAGTAAAAAAATAAACATGTAAACAGAAGTCTTTATAATAGTGAGAAAGTTAGTGATTGAAATCACAGTCATTGATGTACCCATTGTCAATAAATATACGCCTTTAAACATAAATATACTTAGAAAACAACTTTAAAAAAATGATAATATTTAATCATTTAAGATACTCGACAAGGTACATTTGAGATAGTATATTAACACCATACCTAATATTTTGCTCAGGATTGACAGTAGAGCCATCTATCCATTAGATGGCCAAACTTACATCTTGCAGACCCTCATTAGTATGTATAAATTTTATGGACTTTGCCACTATCCCAATGTGTCATATTTATCTTTTTCTTCAAGTTAATATGTATAAATTTTCTGGACTTTGCCACTATCGCAATGTGTCATATTTTTTTTTTTTCAAGTTAATAAGAAGAAGCAGATTTTTTTCTCAGAATATAACTGTGAATATAACTCAATACAATTCATAAAGGCAAACACAACTTTTAAAAAAGAGACTTATAATAAAAACTAGCAAAAATTAAAATTAAAGTTTTTTATTAAAAGCACTCAAAAAAAAATAAAAAATAATCAAGAGGTTCACCTGAGATGCAATCAGTTCTGGCAAGCCTGCCCCCCACATCGACGAGGTAGAATATTACGAACGGTCTACTATCTATGAAGCTACTAAACCCTTTTCACTACAAACAGAAAATGGATGACTTCAAGGGATGTGACTTTATTGCCAAACATGCACATGGAATTGCATGCCATAACCAGGCTTTACAAATATCTTCATCGCTTCAAATGGAAGTCTGAGACAATAACTCTGTTAAAATTTGGATTTCCACAAATATATAAATGAAAATTCCATTTACAATTGAGAACCTTTCCACAAATACATAAATTCTATTTACCATGTTCCCAATGAATAGTTCCACTAAAGTCCATATTAAAGGTTATTTGAAAAATGAATACAATTGACATATATAATGTTGTTTATGACATTCTTCATGGTGTATATCATGGTACCGATAAACCTAAAAGTGGTTAATACTCAGATGTCATAGGTTGCTATTTCCAGCTGTTCTATTTTTATTTCTGAAATAGTATGCATTTAGATATCACTTTATCTATGTGTGTGTGGAGATTTTTATAAGTTATGAGAAAAATCGTTATGAAAGCATTCAATTTTGAAAATGCTTTTAACTTTATTATTATAGTGTAATGTGAAGAAGATTAAGAAAGTAGCCAAACTACAAATGGAAGTGTGAGACAGCAACTATGTTAAAATTTGGATTCCGGTTGATGGTCGAGTTGGAGTCAAATGGAAAGATTCAAAACTGTGTGTAGTTCATGATGATGATGGCATTTTTCATTCTAGATTATATATATTGGAAAGATTGTATGAAGCATAATTATTTTTCTTTTTTTCTAGTTATTTTGGTGTGTATCTACATCATAGAATTGAATATTTCCCATTGGAATTGATGGATTAATCATCTTTTTAATTAAAAATTTTAATAGAAAGTGAAGATGTTGGCATATTCTTGGACTTACATCTAAATCAATGAATAAGATCACAAGAACTAACTCCCTTGCATTTATAAAATTTTATATTCATCATATTTACTTTTTCACTTTTATTAAACATGATTAAAAACTTATTATAACACTATACGATTACCACTTTTAAATGATTAACGTTTATGCAAGATTTTAACATAAACTAACTCAACCTCATTACCATGTATTTCCAAGTTTGAATTATTAGGAAACACTAGCTCAACTCCATTAGTAAGGATTACAAATATCAGGCACCGATTATCACCTTTTATAATTTAAAATTATTTATTTTATTTATATGAAATAGGCAACTCATTACCATGGATGATGCTTACATGAGTCAAGTTTAAATTTATGGAAGACAAGCACCTCAAGTAGAGGCAGGCGGCTTCATATACCTGAGGCAAGCCACGTTTTGCAATTTAAATTTATATATACCTGAGGCCCGCCACGTTTTAAAATTTGTAATTTAAATTTATAAGAGACTTCATATACCTGAGGTAGGCGTTTTGCAATTTAAATTTATTGGGAGACAGATGCTTCATATACATGAGGGCCACGTTTATGGGAGACACGCGAGTTTGCGAGTTTAAACATACTCCACAATTATCCTGGAGGTTTCAATTAACCATGAAAGTGGCGTTTCAATTAAGCTTGCCCTAGGTTTCAAATAATCTGGGATGTGAAGCATGCATTCCATGCCATGATCAGTTTCAGCATTTCAATTAACCACAATTTTATTCTTTAACCCCACATCTTGTATATCTCTCTTTGTCCCAAAACTTTTATACTTTAGCGGTGCAGGTTAACATGCAGCCGAGGCCGATGAGCAAGTCGAATTGGAGGTCATTTTACAGGAAGGTGCGATCTCCAAGGCCGAGACACAAATGGAATTGGACATCATTCTGCTGGAAGGTGAAGCTGGAGGACTCCCTTCCATGAGGTTTTCACCTTATGTCACTGTTAGGGTTTTCAATATAATTCCTATGTTATGAAGGTATCCTCTTCACTGCTAAATTACAGAATTATATTGTAAATTTCCATCTTCAATCTTCATGTGAGTTTTATGATGCAGAAAACACTGGACTTCAGCCATGCTTTGTGGGCTCCAGCCGGGAAGATATGTGAATCTTCTTGGTATCCCTTGGAGAACCCTGTGCATATTGCACCTCAACTCTCTTCACAACCATTGAATAGTAAAACGTAATGGATCGTTGTGAATAGTAAAATGTCATCGATATGCCATAGCAAAGTAAGCCTTCAAACTCGATACCTATTGTTATTTCCTTCATTCTTTCTAATTGTCTTTCTCACATATGATTAAAAGTGTTTTCATATAATTGCAGGGTTGTTGCTAGGAAGGCTCGCGTTGAGGTATGGCATGAAATATGGGTAGTTTTATTTTGAATTCACCCACATACATTGCACTGTAGTGTTAAAAAATTAACCTCCCTAACAACAGAATGCGCGTCGTATTTGATTCAGTCTCCTCAACAACAGAATGCTCTGGAATGTAGGTTTTATGTTATGAAATTTGCAGTGGAGTTCTTGAAGAATATAACTTCACGCAATTCTTTACCAGTACACTATCTTGCAAATAATTTTTGTGGAAAATTAATATAAAAATTTATCTTCTAAATTGATTGTCATTTTAACTTTTGTTTTATCATACATCCACACCCTATAATATCATCCTTCTTTCAAGGAAGAGTTCGCTCCAAAGACTACATGGAAATTAAGAGGATTTATTGGATCACTTAACACGGATAGATGAGAAGGATTGGAGGGAGTCTTGGTTTTAGTTAATTAATTATATAATGTTCAACTTTAAAAAAATGATCTCGGTTTTAATCAAATTGTTGTATACAACCATTGCAATGACAAAATTTTTTGAAGGAAAGTAGAAGCAATGCACCATAGAACATGTGAGTCCATAAACAAGCTCTTGAAAATTTCAGGTATTAAACAAATAAAAATGAATGTGCATTTCAATACTGTTAAGGTTATATTCTTCAACATTAACTCACTTGTTACATGTGATACATTTCAATACATATATTTTTCAACATTAACTCACTTCTTCCATGTGATTCAACGCCAGGACTGTATTCCCGTGCAAATTAAAGCCCATATCTGTGAAATTAGAATAATTGAAGACGAACGAAGCATAAAGAGTTTGAATACTGTTAAGATTATATTCTTCAACATTAAGTCACTTCTTCCATGTGATACAATTCAATACTGTTAAAGTTATATTTTTCAACATTAATTCACTTCTTCCATGTGATTCAACGCGTATTCCCATGCAAATTATTGCATTTCCAACTGTATGTCATTGTCCTTTGATAATATATCGTCATTTCCAAATGTATGTCATTGGACTCATATTTATTAAAAATTAGCGTTGGACACATATTTATGATGATGAAATCGAGAGGATTGATGGAAAAACAAGTTGAATACTCATCAATATTATCATTTTTAGTGGAAATGTTCAATAAATTAAAGCCCATATCTGTGAAATTGGAATAATTGGAGAGGAACGAAGCATAAAGAGTTTGAATACTTTTTCTTTTTATTAAATTTGAGTTTAAATACTTTTTCTTATTAGTGTTTTTAAAAAAAAAAATCATGATGATAGAATAAGTTGTAACTTACACTGTTATCTTATTTTTATTGTAAGATAATGAATATGATGAGATCTTTATAATCATTTTATTTTATTAAAACGTTATAACTTACACTGTTATCTTATTTTTATTGTAAGATAATGAATATGATGAGATCTTTATAATCATTTTATTTTATTAAAAAGTTAGTCTTATCTTATTTTTATAAGATAATGAATATGATGAAATGAGTTATAATCATTTTATTTTATTAAAAAGAATATAATGAATATTCATTTTATATAACTAAATTTAAAATAATAATAATAATAATCAAAATAACCATTTAAATGTTTATGTGATCATTAGCTAAAGATTTGGGTTAAGATTATTTTCATAAAGTTAAGGTTAAAGTTATAGGGAAAGATTAGGGTTAGGGTTATATTTATAAAGTTAGAGTTAATTTGGACTAATCAATTTTTAAATAAAATATATTTTAAGATATTCCACTGTATTTTGTAAAATGAGAAAAATTTAAAAGAAAGAGAAATAAGAGTTATTCCAACATTAATTCATTTTAATTTAATGTATATTTTTTTAAAATATTATACATATATTTATAAAATTATGTTTTCAAATTATTTATAAGTATTCAAAGTGATTAAATTTATTTATATGTATATTATTTAAAAAAATAAACAAATTTGAAGTGATTTTAAGTTAGTTTAATTTATTTTTAAAATTTATTTTTTAACTTAACTATAAAATATTTAAACATTTGAGTTATAAAATACCTAATTATTCTAGAATTCAAAATAATATCAAAGCAATAACATTAATACTTTATTAATTTTTTGAAATATTTTTTTCTTAAATTTGTTTGATGTAAATGAAAAATAATCCTAATAATAACGATAGAACCCTCTTCTTAGAATACTTAGGAAAATGATTTTTTTAAGGATATGTATATCTCCTCATTATATATGTATATTTTTTTTAAATATTATATACAATATATTTAATATTTATATACAATATACTTTGTAAATGTATATTTTATAATTAAAAATATATTTGGTGTGGTTATAAATGAAAATGACTTTTTATTATTGTAATTGATTGAGAATATTGTTTAATGATTGTGCCAAATTTATTCTTTTATTTTTTTATTGAAATTTGTGTGTATATACGTATTTATTTTATATAGATTTTAATATAAGTTTTATATTGGTGGGAGAGTTGGTTTATTAATTATTCTATAGATGAAAAAACAAAATTAATGAAAAATATATAAAAAGTATATATGCATATACAATGGTCATAGTTTGTATCATGATGCAATGTATACATTATATAATCCATGTGTGTTGTACTTCAATGTCCTTATTAAATTAAGAAGTCATCATTAAATTTCAAGTTGATTTTCTATCAATGTCCTTAGAATGAGTATAAATTGTCATTTGCAAAGAATAAAACAAATTGATTTCCTTTAAATATTCTTACAACAAATATAAATCATCATGTGTAACTTATAGACTAAGTATATTTTTTATCAATGTCCTTAGAACAATATAAATCATTGTATCCAAAGTTTCACATGATTTTATATCAATGTTCTTATAACAAGTATAAATTATTAAATGACTTGGTATCAATGTCCTTAGAACAATTATAAATCAAGTAGATACTATCAGTTTCCTTAGAATAAGTATAATTCATCATCTACAAAGTTCGAGATGATTTTTTCTCAATGTGATGAACATAACCTCGTCATCACAATGTGATGGACATAACCTCATCATCACAATGTTATACACATATCTTTTCATTCTAAGGTGACAAAAAAATTCTTGTAGTCATAATGTTATGAACATACACTCGCGATCGTAATATGATAAACATACGACATTTATGCTTATACCATAGCCATATGGCATACCATGAAAATACAATGAATATACAAAATTTATGTCCATAACATAGCCACTTTTACTTAAATGTCTTGTCATGGCATGTGATGAACATAGTGTCATCGTCGCACTATCTTGGTCATTGTCAATATGTGACAAACAATATCCTATATTCACAATGTTATGAACAAAGCCCTGTCATCGCAATGTGAAGCAAATATCAAGTCATGATAATGTGATGCAGATACCATGTCCTTGCAATCTGGT